>JAGDQP010065963.1:0-11345 GCA_022664845.1 Lepisma saccharinum | reverse complement strand
TGTCACTTTGTTCGATTTCCAAATCCAGAATGTTGGACTTTAGAACACCCTCTGAATATTCAGATTTCAAATCCGACGATTTAAAAAAAAAACACAAAAAAAAAACTTTCACGCTGTCGCCATCTTGGATTTCGGAATTCAAATATTTTTACTTAAGAATTGAAGGAAAAAATCTTTTCAAACTCCCAAATTTGAAGTTCTACGTAAATCAGTTGATTTATTTGAATGACAATGTTTTTGGTCGCTGCCATCTTGGATTTCAAAATTCAAACTGTTCGTTCCTCTTCAGAAAATCCTCAGAATCTCCAGATACGAAATCCCATGAAAATCAGATAACTTTTGAAAATTAATCTTTTGGAACTATACCCATCTTGAATTTCTGAACTGAACCTTTTTTTACTTCAGAATCGAACCCAACGTCCTCCAAAATTCCGAAATATGAAATTTAACGAAAATTATATGGTTCTCAATTTTGATGTCAATTAGGCTGCATTGCATTTTAGAATTCAGCATTTTCTATTTCAGAATTGCCACCTCTATGTATGAAGTTTCACGAAGATTATTTTTTTTTAATTGAACCGTTTAGGTGGTCGCAATTTTTGATTTCGGAATTCTGCCTCCATTCCAGATTTCGTCACTCGAGGTTGTGGATTTGAAATCTAAGCTCAACACTGCTCGGAACTGCTAGATATGAAATTTGAAAAATCAAATTATTTTTTAAATGATAACCTTCTTTGTATTTGTCAGTATGTTGGATCTTGGAATTCAAGAAATAAACATTTAGGAATTCAAAATTGTCAACTGCAGAAACGAACTTCACTCTCTTGTTTTTATTTATTTATTATTATAATTTTATTTTATTTTTCTAGATTTAAAATTTCACATAAGTCGAACAAGCTCTGAAAGTTAAACTGTTTTTCTCCTTCCTTCTAGATCAGATTTCTGATTTTTTTTTTTTTAATTCAAACTCGAGCTAAGCGTCCTTCGGAATTCCGTACGTATGAAATGCCACAAAATCTAACTCTTAATAAACTTGGAACGTGGTCCCAAATATTAATATTCATGACTTACATATCAGACCCAAAAGTCGATTGATTAGTAATACTTGTTGAAAATATAAAATCATATTCATGTTTCAATTATTATTCTTTTAATATTTTTTAAGTCCATCCTTCTTAAATATTAGGAAAAAAATTCATTTAAATGGAGCTTAGTAACATAACGAACGTTTTGGTGGTTATAACTACGAAACGACGATAACAATTATGACATAAGCGTTTTAAAATAGTGGTGAGGGAAATAAAGTATTATGTAAACAGATCATAGTTCGATAAAACAAAATTCTTGTCAAGAATTTAGCACCAGTGGACTACTAGCGGTAATATTTATGAGAAGAACAACAAAGTAATGAATAAGTTTAACATAAGCTTCTATGTCTGTTCCACAGCTCAAAAATAGAGAGCCTTCTGAGTTTTATTTTTCAACTTTACGCGATCTGCTTCATATAACTAAATTGATTGGGAAAATTACAACGATTTACCTCAGAAGATAAGGCCACAAAAATGTGAATTAGCCTTGAAGTCCTGTAGCTGTCTTGTGAGTTTGATCGACATTAGTTAATGGATACAACAAATCTTGTTTTAGGACTGTGGATATCATACAAACAAGTTCAAGTGACATACAGGGAGAGCTAGGAAATTGCTTTTACTTGTGTTCCTTTCTTTTCCCTGATTTTTTCAATATTCTTCAATATCTTACAATTATCATGCAGAATGCAGTCAATACTTGTGCAGACACCTGGCGGTGAAAATTTTAATTCGAGAACTCTTTATAAGGCTATATAAGGTATCAATGCAAAATGTAATTATCACGAAATTATCAAATGCCACGAAATATCAACATTTACCCTACATATTGTATATTTATTCTTTAAGCTAAACAAGAGAAGTACGCAAAATACTTTAGTATCGTCTCTGATGTCACATTTGCATTACACCTGAGATTTTCAAGTTGCATTATAGCCACAGATGCCCAATTTTGTATTAATGATCACACTTCATGAGTTGATGTTCCTTTTGTCAAGGAAATCGGAGATCATGTGCTAGGTGTACACTGAAAAAAATATATTAGAAATCGGTTATCACCTTCAGTTTGTTTTCCATTTTTTAGTTATAAACATAAAGGTCGTAGAAAGTTGCAAGGCAAAACTAGATCTTCGTGATGGTGCCCTACCAAATGACCAGTAACTCTGTCAGATACCCCAAGGCCAAACTGGGGTTTCACCCCCACCAAATTGTCGAGCACACATCCCAACTTAATTTTTTATTGTTAAAAATCAATAAGTAAACCTAAAAAAACTCTACTTTCACCCTACTAATATTGGCTTAACACCCCTTTCCCCTAAACTGAAAATCCTGGCAGAATACCTGATAATCACACTATTTTCATAATCACGGCAATTATGTACAATCAAAACTTCAACACTATATCAAATTTAAGATGCGTTATCATTCTGGAAACAAATTAGCGGATTGCAGTATTTTCTAGAATAACAATTTTATAAGTTGGCGGCGCCTGTGTAACTTCATAAAGGGCACCGCTATGATCCTGGTGGTGTTGAACACGTCTCATCACCCAAAACAGAATGGTATACATCGTGGGAAGTTTAAGTATTTGATTTGCGATATTCTCATGGACAGACAGACAGATGGGCAGACACGACACATTCTTCAGGTAATTCCGGGAGTGATAGGCATAGTACATTGTTATATGAATCATATGAAGTATATGTTATTCTTTGTATCAATGAGAATTGCAAAATTCGAAGGTACTCTGTTTGGCCATCTCTCCCGACCATGCGGGAGAGATGCTCTACCACCTTGGGCGAGATGGCTCACCTCAATGAAATTAATACAGTTCAAAGGTTACATTTGTTTAACAACATTATTATATAGGCCTATGGCTAAAATTCAAGAAAAATTTTTTATGACATTTTTTCAGGCTCATCCTCAAATAGGAAATGCGATTTAAACGATATTCCTACGTCAATTTATTTCTCATACGAACTCGTTTAAATTAAAAACAATTCAAAGACAATGAAACACTGATAAAGTCATAAATAACGAAAATTCTCTACCATAATGAAGGTTCTGAGTACTGGGTTTGCTCCTTTTAACTTTACGTGCAAAGCTATTAATCGTATTCAATAACTTCTCAACGCAATGTGAAAATTTATCAACATTATAATTGAAAGACCTGAATTGAAAAACATCCCAAGTCCACCGAAGTATATTTTTCAGGAGGGACAAAAAATAGTCCAAGGTCTTCGTATGTTATGCTATTCTGCAGAAATTATTTTGTATTAAAAAATGTTTCTATGGTGGGTATAGGATGTAATTAATATTTATGCGAGTGAATACCCTTGAAACATAGATACCGACGAACAGAAAAAATGCAAATACGAAAAAAGTGGACTTAGGATGTTTTCAATTGAGGTCTTCAATTTTTTTTCAGCAGTAACTGTAAATTACTTCTAAGAATATGTCCTATGTAAATAAATTTCAGTTTACAAAAGTAAAACGGGTTTCAAGGCTAAATGCAAGTGGGTTTTCACGCCTATTTCGTTTTTCGTCAATTATTCAAAATTTCAGTGCAGGTATGCATAAATTAACTTTCACAGGCGAAAGTTAGTTTCGTGTTTCAATAGTGGATACCTTTAAAGAATGCTAGTAGTAAACTAAAAAGATAGCTACTTTCATGCCCTTTGAGTAACTTTAACACAGGCCGGGATTGGGAAAGGTTCTAGAAGGAAATCAGTCAGGGCCCAGTTCGAAGGTACTATCCCGACATTCACCTGGTGTGACATATACAAAACCCGTAAAAACACAGTCAGGACGGTCGAGTATTTGACTCGAACCCGCGTACCTCCTCATTGTGCTCCGAAGTCCGCAACGCTACTACCTGGAAGGTTCTGTCAGTATCGTCAGTTATAGAATAGAATACCAAATAACAATTAAATCATATAGCCTCCTGCGTAGCCTAGTCGGTAGCGCGCTTGACTTCTGTGCGATTCCCGTTGGAGGGTTCAGAATTTCGGTGTTGACCCAACCTTGTGAGGACAATTGGGGAGCTACGTGAATAACATAAAGTAGCGGACTGTGGTCATGAAAGTGAGACACACGGCTGCAAAGAAGCGTTACGTTGACCACGTAACTCTCTAATAACTTGAACCTAACACAGCCGTCTGACAGGCTGAGTTATTTAAATCATATGACGCAGAATAATACTGGTGGGACATCCCTCCCAAACAATGTTTGGTAGTGCACCTCTCCCGAAAATAACTTTGGCATCTCTCCCTTTTTTGCCGTAAGAAACTCCCCACCCCACCCCACCAACCGCCAAACATGGACTAAAACAGAGTGATGTCTGACAATGGCTTTCCTACTCGCCATTTTCACCACTTCGATTACAGAAAATGAATTAATAGCATATCTATCTAAAGATTCTGTATTCTTTAATGTTAGATCATGACGCATAAACATGTCATACCAAGATACATTAGCTAAAAACACCAACTCAGCAAATACCAATCTTCACCATTTGTGCTGCCCTCACATATCGCGGCACTCAGATTACACTGATAGCTTTCGAAAGAACCACAGTAGCTGGGGCATCTCTCCTGGAATTACCTTATTCCATAAATAAAGACGATTTACATTATATATATATATATATATATATATTTCCTGTTGAATCTTATGTTGGATATAGTTTTCGTGAGTTTTGAACGTTTAAAGGACGTCATATACGAATATGCCTACCGAAACGTATTCCGAACCGTGTAGTGTGTCCTTCACGAGAAACAAACTCTGTGCTCTAGTCCAAGACTATGAGCGAAACACTCATTCACCAAGGACAATCAAAAGAACCCTCCCTCCGTCCTTAACTTATATGATTTCTCAATATGTTTCAGATGTCACACCATCTTCTGTATTAGACCCTTATTTTTCCTTTTTAGAGTATTTACGATCTTAATTTTTTGAATTTCTCTTTTGTATTCAGAGCACTTTATCTCTTTTAAAAGGATCTGCGTTTGGCGGAGATCAGCCAGAGTACCCCCCCTCGCAAAATAAAAAAGGCAAACTGTGAGCAGAAAAAGGCAGTATCGCCCACCCCCTATACGTCATTGGCTCTATTCATTTCTGTGACAGCAGTTGCAACGCAAGACCACAACACTGACGCGATCCCCATCTGGTGTTTTCTGAATCATTGACTGTACACAAAGTGGAGGTGTCTGTGCCTTTCTATTCATAAAATCTATCCCTTGTATCCAAAACCCATCCCTTGTATATAATCTTCTAACGTTGTGTCCTCACCCTCCTGTAAAAGAAATAATAACACCCCTTTTTACTATTTTTTTTCCTTTTCTTTTCTACCCTTAATTTTCAACCCACTCTTTACCAGTAACCCCCAATTCATCCCTTCGTATAAGACAATATTCTATTCATCGCCCCTTTCTACTTCCAATCTTAATATTTCCCTTCCCCAGTACAAAGTGAAAATCAAATTACGTATCAGATATGTAAGGGCAATGGCCCCCGCCTCCCCCCCTTTCTTCGATACGGAAGTATTCAGTGGTTAAATGGCTCTTTCAATAGAAATGATATTCAATTTACTCTTCACACCAACAGCATCTCTATAAATTTACCGTATATAGATCTTGGTTGTGATAGTGTCTATTTATACAATTTGAAGCAATAATGAATTGCGAATTTCGCCATGAATTTCTTTCATCCCCCCATCCCCCACACACGTATGGTATTTGCTTTTTCCAATTTGGAAGGGAAATGTGTTTACTTTTTTAAGAATAAGGTCGCCACTACTGCCCAAATAGAACTATGGGTTGGCCTCCTCTCCCCTCCAAATCAAATGGATGGCGCGATGGCTCCTATCCCCCGCTTTCTTTTCTCTCTTCTATGATCGGAGTCTGATACTTCTCTAAATATAACATGCCCTCATCAATGGTGGATCTACACAAAACGTAGAAGCACTCACCAGAAACGGAACCTGGGATCGTCCGCGCGAAAGGAGGAGAAGCGAAATCTTTATTTTTGATATTAATACGAGAAAAGCACCTTTCCTTTTTCTAAACCACTTTTTTTTAAACGATTCTTCAACTGGATTTAAATCTGAATATTCTAATTAGCCAGTCTGTCATTTTAGGTTTGTGTGGGAGGTATTTGTGGAAGTCGAATATATATAACTGTGGATAAACCAGTAATTTAAGCGGGTAATATTTCATTCATGTCCATTGCGAGTGGGCAAGCAGGATGTTGAGTATCTGTACTTGTTATGACTTATGAGATCTGTGTGCGTGTGTATGTCTGTGATTTTAAAGTTAGGTTTTGTTGTAAGAGCGGGCAATGCATTTTTGATGAATGAATGAATTGTGTTGTTATTGAAATGAATTTCATTCAGTGTCATGTACGTCAGAGAATTTTAATATAATAAGATTTTTTAGATTAGGTTAGATTTGTTTGGTGGTTCATTTGTTTCAGCAAATCCGTATGAACAGAGAGGGCTTACAGAAGGCCTTGAAGGACCTGCCGCTTTCAGCACAATACTAATGATCATGATGACGTAGAAAAAGAAGTAAAAATAATTTTGAAACGTGTAATTCGGTTCGCGGCTTCCCTTGGTACCGCGGATCGACAGATTTAAACCATTGTTGTGGCCCATCACTTGCTTGAAGCTGACGCCGTCGTTGGAGTGAATCAACCAGAATAAATTATTATAAAGTTGTCAGACAGACGGACCTTTTGTGTGTGTCTGTGTGTGAATTGTCTCATTATGTTTCTATCTGGAAAGAGGAGTTTCATTGGGAGGTGCGGCGTACCGAAAGAAGAGAGAGAGAGAGAGAGAGAGTTGGAGAGAACGGAACGAGATGTTGTCGAGGGAAAGAGATTGAAGGTTCTTGTCACCTGTTAATGGAGTGACTGGGAAATGTGTGTTGAATGGTGCCTGATGTCCATTTTCCCAAAAGTCTCCACCCATTTTTCTGGCCAACTAGTTCTTTCATTAGCCGCACACTTGTCGTTCTTGGTGATGTTTAGGTCGGAGGGGCGTGTCACCCTATCTCTTTTCCCTACTATAGCCACTTTTGTATCAACTCCGAAAAAAAAAGAAAAACAACGAAACTCACTGGAGGTGGAGCCTCAATCAAGCGACTAATTTAATAAACGCGAGAACGATCTCTCTCGTTCAGTTTCCTCTGAACATAACAGCAGCAGAAGCAGCTACAGCAAGTTTTTCCCTACGGCGTCATGTTTCCCTCTTTTCTCCTCCCGCCCTTTCTCTTCTGTTGGTTCTGCCTCACCCAGACTCATCCACAACCTCTCCTCATGGACCTCCCAATGACCTCATAGCTTGTCTGCATCATTCTCAAAAGCAAAGGTATAATGAAGGAGGATAACATGTCGCAAGAAAATTATTAAAAGCAAAATATTCTACTTGACTTTGCCACCCGGTTTGACCCCATATACTTTGCATTCTCTTAAGTTTGGACTAAATTATACATGTTAGAATTTTTACTTCCTAAACAACGCATTTAATTAAAAAAAAAAATTCTTTCCTCAATTAAGGTCACAGAAAAAGAAATGATGTTTGATCTACAACAATGGAAACAATCTCTCGGTTCTGATATTTATAATTGATCATCTGTGAGCGGTAGGTCCTTTCAGGTACACTTAACCCTTTCCATTCATTTATCTCGATGTTGCGCTTTCCTGTTCGTCTCAGCGTATGATTAATTTTCTTTCACATCGTCAAGAAGTTGCATCTACTTTTCCCCTACCCTATTTTTTCCTCAATTGTATCACCATCTTTGACTTTTCTGGAGCGTTATGCATGTGGTATCCCGTTTCCTCAATTGAATTGAGATAGGGGAACTAGATATGGCTTAATTTGTTCATTTCCAGGAAGTGAGCAAGCATTCAAGGAATGGAAATATCTCTCCACCTCACGTTGTAAAAAGTTCAAAGTGATCCCATTATTTGGCAAAGTTCTGGCTACTGTGTTCTAGGAGTCATCTGGCATCTTACTTCTGGAACAGAAGCGCACTGTGAATACGGTTGCGCACTACCAGCAGCGCTTATGGGAGACCATTTGATGGAAATGGGCAGGTAGGTCTTCTACTCAATGTCGTTATCCTGCTCCATGATAATGGAATATCCCTATTCAGCACGGGAAGCCGTTGACTGTTTAGAACGGTTTCGTTGGTAAGTTTTGAACCATCCCCCGCCGACAGTCCGGATTTGGCACCAAGTGTTTCCGTCCTTTCCTTGCCCTGAAGCAACACATGTTTCTGACGACACTTCCAAAACAATGATGATGTGGAAACCGCTGCCTCTAGTGTAGATGACATCAGAATCTTGACACCAGTTTCTTTGAGATAGGCATGGACAACTTCATCTCACATGGTGATAGTTATTTGAACAGACAAAATAATTATGTGGAGCAGTAGCGCTGTGTACCCACTTTCATCTTACATAATCATTTCCCGACTATAGCTGCTGTACCCATGCTTTATAGACCTTGCAATCATTCCTTTCTGGTCACTCCTCGAAACATATTAGAAGCATTTCCCCCCACAGCTCAAACAAATCAAAGCTTGATCATTTCTTGTATATTTATTTCTGTTCTGATAACTATTTGAATAGTTTTTTGTACAATTTCCTACACAAGTTTTAGTGTGTGAGGGAAGTCTATAGGGTCTTGGTTTATCGAGCCAAGGAGTAACTATCTTCGAACTATGAGTGTGGTTGATTAGTTATCATTATTTTGGATAAATTGTACTCAGAACTTTTGAGAGGTTTGTAAGCAAAAATAACAATATAGTGACTGAAAATGTCTGTAACATGCTATAGATGAAATCTATTTGTAATCTGTGGTCGTCTCATTGTCTAGTTGTTAATGTCTGTCTGCTTAGCAAACAAACTTAGTACTCGTATTTATTTGGTCGCTATGCAGAATTGTCCGGGTTGGAGTAACTGATCTCCTACCAGGCGCCTCCACAGATGGCGGATAGGGGAATGTCCATTAGAGGTAACAGAATTATCCCTAGACAAACCAACACCAGAACTGGTGTCTTGCTCTTAGTAGAGGTATCTACGAAGGCTAAAAGAATATAACCCCGAAAACAATCACGGTGAAGGTAAGCAGCTTTACCATTACCACTCTGAAACTGAAGGTGAATGACGCTGGTAAGATACAGAGATGGACACAGGACATCTTGGATGTTTGCATTCAGTGGGACGTGGAAGACAATGGGAAGCCACCACGTTACTTTCCATAATTTTAAGCTGCCGAACGGTTTGTCTCAAGACAAAGTATTTCGGAGATAAACTATCCTCCTATTAGGATCTGAGGAAAGGGGATGGCTTGGGAAAAGTTATTGATCAAAGAGAGGAATCGAAGGGAGTAGAATAAAATAAGAACAAAGTAGAGAAGACAAGATCAAGAATTGGAACGTGGATTGTCAAGTCACCGTTGAATACAGGGAAGTATAGGAAAACCTGAAAGTAGTAATCAAGCATATCAATATGGATACAGTACGACTTTGTGAAGTAAGATGGCAATGAATTAGAGAAATTCGAGATGAAAAATTAGGATGTTTTATTCGGGACCGGAAAAAGTAGGAAATTGAGTAGGTGTAGTCCTTGGAAAGCGCCTAAAAGAGAAGAAAGGACATGAAAGTACACCTGTGATTGCGTGATGATGGTAAAGCCGAAAGGAACTAGGAGAACCGGGTTATAATACCCATAAGTAAACATACGGAAGATGAGGTCGAAATAAACTACGAGTACTGTAACTGGAGGAGCTTATTAACAAAGAACAGAAGGGAGCATTTGTCGTACTGATGGACGATTTTAATGCGTTAGCATGTGAAGGACAAGATGGGGAAGCTGTAGGAAAATACGGAGTTGGAGAAAGAAAATCAAGAAATCAGCGATTAGTTGATTTTGGTAACCAACATTCAATGATGGTGGGAATCTCGTGGTTTACACAACAAAAAAAGAAGGAGATCTAGACAACCCCAGACAAAATAAAGTTTCATATAAGCTACGTGTTAGTTCAGGTCAGGTTTATAAAATGTTTGAAGAATGTAAAGACTCTGCGTGGTGCCGATATTTATTCTGAACCAGAATTTGGTCTTAGCGGAGATAGACATAAAACTGAAAAAAACGTAGGTGGAAAAAATACAGGAATGAGTAAGTTAGCGCTGGAGAAATTTATCAATGAGGAAAATAAAGGAGAAATTTGTGGAAAAGTTCTAAGAAACGTATTCAAATTGTTTAGGAAAGATGGAGGAGAAAATAGAGCTCAATCTCTTTCTTCTCATCTTGTTTACATTTGAAGTGAAAAGCTTCTAAACTGCTGTCGCAAGTGGCAACGCTCTTTTTGCCCCCTAAACGTTTATATTTAAAATGAAAATTTTAAAACTCTTCGAGAAGGGGGTTATGGGATTTCTTCCCCTTTCCCCAAATCTATTTATTACATTTGAAATGGAACATCCAAACTATTGCAGGTAAGAGTAAAGAAATTTGGTTGTTTTCTTTTAAATCTTTTACACTTAGGGGTAAAAAATCTCCAAACTGTTGCTTGTTTACATCTCGTGAAAACTTAACATTTGATGCGAAAACATTCAAAGTATTGGAAACAAAAATATTTTCTGGCATTATTTTTAATGTTTGATGTGAAAAACTTTCAAATAGTTGCGGAAAAGAAAACTTAACCGTTAATAAATACTAATGGAATAGCATTTCAGTTTTAATATACACATTTCTTTTCTTTTCATGCTTTTAACTCGATGATTCCAAAGGAAAAGATCGATTTTGTAGTTCAACTCTTCTTCCATTTGACCGAAGAAAGAATAGTCATACACGTTAGACAGTTTTGATTGTCAGAGAGGGATGAAAATGAAATGAAAAGAGACAGAGAGAGATCAATCTCCTAGAATCCCTTATGGACCACCCTTGGTTTCGAAACTATCCGTTATGATATCAATATCGTTATTGTTTCCGCATGAGATTGACATGCGTCACCCATGCTGCTTGACTTTCAGAAAAAAAAACCAAAGAAAAAGATCATTCACAGCAGGATGTCGTCTTGACTTGACCAAGCTTATTGTATGCTCTTAGTGTTTAGTAGAATATTGTGTTAGGTGAGGTGAAGAAATTAAGAAGTGTTTCCAGCTTAGATTAATTGTTACTATACATCTTTTTTTTTTCACTTTTTACTTCATTTGAAGGTTTCCTTGCTCACATATACTTCACTCTCCCACAAGC
>JAGDQP010065962.1:0-11346 GCA_022664845.1 Lepisma saccharinum | reverse complement strand
TAAGTGCGTGTTTGCCCCCATCCGCCGCAACAAAGCAGAATGTCCCGCCACAAGTTCGAAACTAAACTTCGTAAGTAGGCTGTCTTCAACCGAAGACAATCGAATTGCGGGCCCGTTAGTTACGCCAATGTTACGTACGTACCAAGCATTTCATAGGTGTGCATAGAGTTATTAAACATGAATCAAATGTAACATTAACGAACATGATGGCGATGAATTCAGACCCTTAGTTTAGTGGTTACAGTCGAAAACTCGAATTGACACTGGGAAGGGACACATGGCGATTAAAATAGTAAATACAGCGTAAGTCGACGAGCGTCTCGCGCTAGGAATTTGAGAGGGGAAAATGTAAAGATACATGACCGCACCTAACCTTACCTAACCTCCACTTTCCCATGGTCACTAATTTAAGGTAATGTACGAAAAATGCAAAAAAGCAATTATTAATAATAAATATGAGCATATAAAAATATTTTTTGAAATAAAAGAAAAAGAAGAAATATCTATCCTAGGAGGTTTGAACCCAGGACCTTTGACTCAAGAAGCGAACGTCTTGACCCTTCGGCCACGAAGCCGCGTTGGAAAACCTTGGTTTCGTCGTTGTATTTACAGTGGGTAGCGTCAGAGTCTGTCAGTATGATGTCGTAGGTGATGACCACTTCCGCCGTGTTTACTGTCTTAATTCGTGTTTACTGTAGATTCGAGCCTCAGTGCTGGCCATAAAGACTCAGTTTTTCGTCAGTTTTATCAGGTGACTGCCAGTTTGATGTCTGAACGAAGGTCCCTCCCTGTCCACGGACGAAGGGTCGGTTGTTGAGGAACGTGTGACGTTCTTGTTCCATAACTCGCCCATAAATATAATGGGCGGGGAAACAAGGGGGATCGTCCCCTCCAATGTAGAGTAAATTTTTTTTCACATGCTGGTTGAAAGGAAGGAATACAAACATCTGACAGATTTTTTTTAAAAGTCATAAATTACTTACATATTATTTTAGTTTTTACATGTTTGAAACTAGATGGTAAAGCAGACAAAATGTTTTATAAGGAATGTCCGGTCAAGAAAGGCAAATAATATGGAGACATCCTACAATGTACTGAAAATTTCGGACCCTAAGATGCATGCAGCATTGCTTACATTGCTACATGCCGACCTGGTAGCCGTGTGGGTTAGAGCGCTACGCCAGTGACTCGAAGGTCCCGGGTTCGAATTCTGGATGGGATATGGATGTTTGTGATTGTGGATTTTAACTAGAACGTGACGGACCGAAGACAAAAGTTACTAGAATGGCCCATACATAACAAAGTTGACCAAAGTTTTACATTGCTACTAAACGGAGAGAAAATGACACACTCTGATTGGCGGAGGTGTTTAGTGACATAAGAGTACCACTTTCGGTTATCTTCCACGTATTTATATACAAAACTTTACAACAGAGGTTCTGTTTGCTTTTGCACACGCCTTGTATGTAGACTAACCAGAATAGCTGGACAGTCCAGATAGAACAGGACGACTAATCAGGACTTTGCTCATACGTTTTATTAATGAAATTGTAAAGCATTTGTAGCGCAGTGCTTTGTTCAATTAACACCGAACCCTCTTACAAGGAGCACTCGCCAGGTGTCAGAGCCCGATTTTGATGAAATTCGTATGTAGGTACAGTGCATAGGTAAACGTTCACAGCCAAATTTATAGGTGCTGTCGTCAACAAAGAGCGGCAAGGGGACCCGAAAAAGATGGGACGTACGTAGAGAGCAAGAAAATCCAATTCAGAGTATGGAAAACGCCTTTTCTCTTATAAAATCTAATATATCTATATATTGAAAGCAAATGGATATTAATGGATACTGGAAAGGAGGCGATACATGCTGGATATGTATCAATCTGTGCTGGAATGTTCCAAGAAACCCAATGATGAAGTCAATTTTGACATAACTCTAATCCTGTACGACAAAATGACACCTGAAATTGACCTGGAGAATGTCACTTTCACCTAGCATTACGCCTTCTTGAAACTGGGACTTTATCTTCCGTTAGTGTATTTAAAACTTTATAGTGCACATCATGTTACGATCATGAGGATCATATTTCCCAACATAACGGTACCTCTTCTGTAGTCGTTTGGTTTTCATTCCTTCAACTGTTAAAAAAAATCATTTGACTCACATATTCTCCAGGCCAATTTCACGTGTCATTTTCTCATACAGGATTAGAGTTATGGAAAAAATGACTTCATCATTGGGTTTCTTGAAACATTCCAGCACAGACTGATATATCACATGGCCTAGTTACTATTTAAAAGTTTTGAAGCATAGTCAAGACGGACGCTTTCAAGATGGCGGTCACTGTCGTCATACCATCCAGCATGTATCACCTCCTGTCCAGTATCCATTAATATCCATTTGCTTTCAATATATGCGACAGCCTATAAAAGAAAAGGAGTTTTCCGTATCCTCTATTCGATTTACTTGCTCTCTACGTTCCATCTTTCTCGGGTTCCCCTGTCGTTATTTGTTGACGACAGCACCTATAATTTTGGTGGTGAAGGTTTACCTGGCGAGTGTTCCTTGTTAGTTGAATTTACACCGGCAATGTTTTCTGTGTCACAAAATCAGCCGATGATGATGGCACTGCCTCCATAGGATGAAGATAAAATCCTAAGAACGAGATCAACAGTTTAAAGTGAACTCCCAAATCATTTGTTCCCACCATGACTCGAATCCAAGGCGGTGAGAGAACCACTCATGAACTTAAAGTATTCAACATATAAGAGTAATTCCTAACTAATAATTTGGTAATTAATATTAGAATTTATGTTATCACGGATTTTTATTATCTAAGCACGGTCTAGTGACATAAGCTTGCACGGTCTTACACAAGCACCTGCTATCCTGACAGGTTACCATGTTTCACTAGGCTAATGTTGAAATGCACCGCAACTCAAGTCTTGGTAGTTAATTTCCCCATCTTTTCCCAGAAGAGTGCTTACAGGGAGACATCATCCTTTTAGACTTCTAACTGACTTAAGTAACCGTAAAATGTTACCGACAGAATTCAAATTCCCTGATATATTTTTCTGTATATTTCCAAATTCAACTTTCTTTATATTAATCGCGAGGTTAGGAGTTGCTGGACTGAAAAGAAACATGCGTTGGTTGATGTTAAGCGACTTTTTATTTCTTCCGTGTCCTCGTTTTTTATTGTTACAACACTGAGAGAAAAACTGACTGCATTTAGAAGGAAGAAACGTAGATTCCGGTTACAGGCGGCTTTCCTGGTCTCAAATTAGGCTATGGTTGATTTTTGTTGAACCATCTTCATTTCGTTGACGAACATTATTAGGAACATTCTATTGATGCAGCTATCACACTTGTCTCTCTGCTATTAATCAAGGAGTCCCAGATTCGATTCCCTGTAAGGACTCATGTATTTCGGAGCCCACGTTAAATTGTAGGTCCCATGTTTAGAAGCCCAACAACTCGTTTAGAATGTCCATAACAATTCACTCACTAACTGGTCCTCTGTTGTCTCCCTGGTTGTAGCTCAGTCGGTAGCGCGTCTGAATACAAATCGGGCGGCGCAGACTTGGACGCTGGAGGCTTGTCGTCAGTGCTTCCATGCCTGGCGCTCTGAGGTCCATTCAGCCTCCTATCATACTGAGTACAAGAGTGTCCTTGTATACTCCTGAGCATTTTGGGATGAAAAGGCGGTGAAGTACCTGTACATCCCCTAGAGCCATTTAGGGTGCGTTCAACCCACAAGAGATTTATTTAGTTCACAATGGTTTGTGGTGTACTCAAATCTTGCAACATTGATTCAAATCATTACTCGACGTCATACAAATACTACAATGATGAAATTTTGCACAGCGACGTAAATCGGGTGACAATAGAATATTCCATTGTTACTTTCATATATTTCTATACATTTTAAAAGCATATTTTATTTTATTATTATTATTATTGTAAATATGGACTTCTTTATCCTAAGATAAATAATAGCCTGCAACGATATTGTGTTTGACTGGCTGCACAGCCCTTTAAGATTTGGGTAACAAAATATTAACTTGAGAAAAAGTATCCGAACACCGAAATAACTCGAAAAAAAATAATGTAAAATCTATCTAAGACCTACTTTTCTTAAACAATTCGTACTAGAAAGTAAAAAAATAATTGTTTATGCATGACTAAAAAGAAAAGCATGGATCGTGCTCTCATATACAGTGTTTTTATAAAAGCTTCATGCTTTTCCTTTTAGTCATGCATAAACAAATATTCTTTTACTTTTTAGTGCGAATTATTTAAGAAAAGTATGTCTTAAAAGTTTTTTTTTACCCTGCTTTATAGCTTAGTAGAAGAATGGAACTTTGATCAGAGTAGATTGTAGTTCTTAGGTAGTTGTCATTCGTGTACTTATACTATGATTTTAACAATGTGGTGTGAAGTTGTATTATTGAGCTACGTTACTTTATAAATATCGTTGCAGATGCAGTTCGTGTAACAATACCGTCTGCTACTGATGATGGCATATTCAGCATTAAACAGTGGTGCAGATTTGCCAAAGATCGTGATTGAGGCCGGGAGAGAAGCAGCAGATGATCAACCAACCGATGCGTGTGGACAACATGACCAGAACTGAATTGCATCGTAGATACACGGGAACAGCTGACAGAACAAAACGCCGTAAATTTTCCGAATTCTACGACAACGTAATTGAAGATTTCGAGCACAAGTGTTGTGAAAATTATTTCTGCAGAAAAGTAACTGTGTCAAATGTTTGTTATACTGAGGACAGCAATAAAGTGGAACCAAGAGTGGGTTGTACGTTAACTCTTTTGACGTCTCTTAAGTGCATACCTATATTTCTCTTGTAAGTTGGTAGCACATGATTTAATTAATATAATCAATATTACTAATTCGTGCATAACTTTATTTCTAAAGTAATTTTTGAGTATTAAGCACATGTATCATTTTTCAAATATTAATGCCATATATAAATAATGTAACAACAATTTTTTCTCTGTAGTAACAACACGTTTTACCAAATACATGTAATGTTAACTTTATGATGCTGTAATTGTACTGACCTTGGAAATACTTTAAGTATGAGATTCCAGTATCAAATGCTAGTGTTGCTGCCATGCTGGTAGAACAATAAATTGCATGATGAGTATTGAGGAGATGTCTGCACGAAGGCAGTACCTGGCTCGAAGATTCCTCCCGTATCGGGAGGGCATAAGCCATAATGCTGTTACGGCCCATAACATTAGTTTTATCTTATCGAAGATTCCTCGGGCAATGTTAGCAATGTCAGTTTGCCATTGCCAAAACATGGACATGAAGCTGAGAATTAATTCTTCCCAGGGAAAAATCGTAAGGGTGTATTAGAAGACCAAGAAATCGTAAGAACCAATAAGAAGTTCCTTTGTTGTTACGATAACTAATTCCATAAATAATCTTGGATGTTGCTCGTGCAGCAGAAAAAAAAATATATTCCTTGTTGAGGAGAGGAAGGATTTTTTTCAGTGTTATGCAAAGTTAAGTCATTGTTTTCAAGTGCTTCTTTCCTCAACTACAATTTTGCTTCGTTATAGCAACAAATACAATCTTATTAATTCTGTCAACCTCTTGGTCTTAAATTCTTATCGTTTTCTCTTCCACAACTTTGGTAATTCTCATCTTCATATTCACGTTTTAGCACTTTCTTTTTTCCTGAAAACAGATTAAGACTTCCGAAACGTCGGAAACACATTTCTTTGCAATAGTAATGAGTACGAATCTACAAATACTTTCCGTAACATGTATTTTCGTTGGTTTCAAGTAAATCACTGAAGGTAGGGTAAGTAGAATAACTCCCATTTTTACAATCGACCACTAAGCTTCTAGCCAGCCATAAATTGAGGCCAAGTCATATTTTGTGTCCTATATAGAACGAAAAATATAACTTAACCTCAACTTAGCGCTGACTAGAAGCTTTGTGGTCAATTGTAAAACTGGGGGTAAGTAGCGAGGGAGTGAATGGAGGAGGTAGAGAAAGGTTGGGGGATGGTATTTCTGTTTTGAAGGGCCAACGTTGGGTGAACGTTGGGCAAGTGCTTGGTGAACGTTGGGCAAGCGTTGGGATTATGAAGTTTGGTTGGCAAAAGGTTAGTTTCTTCGTTGGGCAAGCGTTGGCAAACGAGTTCGTTGGCAAATTGAAGGCAAAGTGGCCAATTACAACGTCGGGCCAACATTGGATTGGTTGGAGTGCCTACCATTATTCAATGATGGCCCAACCAACTGTGCTGCTAGGGACATGCCAAGGCAGGATGACTGAATTCTGTGTTGGGGCTCAAGATTTTCTGTACTATGTTGGAAGGAACAGATAAAAGGTAGCAAGGATAGCGCAGACGTACCTGTATGTATGTTTGGTACAGAACTGACAGGGTGGGGTTCTAGATTCTCACGACGGTGGTCTAGATTTTCTAGGTCATATATTTGATTTCCATGATCGGTGGTCTAGAATTTCTTGGCTATACTCTTGGTTTTCTTGACAGTAATCTAGATTTTCTAGGCTTAAACTTTGATTTCTTTAGCTGTTGTCTAGATTTTCTTGGTCATGCTCTTTGTTTCCTTGATGGGGGTCTAGATTTTCTAGACTGTAAATTTGATTTTTTAAGCGGTAGTCTAGAATTTCTTGTCAGTACTCTTGGTTTTCTTGACGGTGGTCTAGATTTTCTGCACTACATCTTGGACATTTTGAACGGTATTCTAGAATTTCTAACGGTTGTTCCGTATTTTCTGAATATTGCTGTAAATTTCGTATACCACGCCTTCGACTTCTATAAACCCTTTTCTAGAATTTCTGGGTTATGCACTTGATTGCCTGTACGGTGATCTAGATTAGTTTAACTATACTACACATGGTGGTCTAGAATTTTTAGGTTGTGCTACAGATTGTCGGTGTGGTGATCTAGAAAATCAATCTTTAACCAATTCCACACCATATTGAATTACATAGCACATGCATATTACATAGATCATTGTAAAAATAAATAGGAAAAGTTGTTTTGCAGAATCCAAATGCGTACAAAACAAACAAACAAACTTACCTTCAAATGTCTTAATTAGACAACCAAATCCATACCTATTTAAAATATCTGAGAGGCACATTCTGCTTAGTTCACTTCTTCACTTCAGTGCACAAAATATTTGCAGACTGACCTCCGCCAATAGACTCCTATTTTCACTTTATTTACTCGGTGGCCAGTATCTCAAACCGTTATTTTGCTTGTAATACACGGTAATTGCTTCGCAGCCACTAAGCGCCATCACCAACCAGTCTACAGTTACTTTTTACTACGCAGAAGAAAAATCCGTTTACGTAGTTTGTAGTCTGTGGGATCGTACAGATCGTAAGAATCGTACACAGGAGTGGGACTGTGTAGTAATCGTACAAAACTATTTAAAATTGAATTAAAAGGATTTTCTGTATCCTGCAAGTGCTAACGAGGGGTAGACATGAATTTCCGTCTATTAGCGGCTGTACAGATAGGTCATGGCTGAGCAACAAACCTGTACGTAGCCTGGTATAGAAAATCTTGTGTGTGATGCAGAATCTTGCTAAATTTCGCCTCTCCGGATTATCTAGACTAAAATTCAGCATTTTTTCTCTCAGGGTATATTCCCAAGTATTTAAAGAACCCCGCACAAACTTTATGGAAATTGGATTTCGGTGGAATTGCCTGAAACCGTGATATGTTGTAGATCTTGTCATCCTGAGAAGAAGTCTCCATGGGCACCACCACCAATCACTGACCGTTTGGTCACTACGACACCACTTTTTTGAAACCACTCGAAGATAATGATATTCTTGGATTTCGGTGAAATTGACTGAAACCGGACTGGGGTTTTCCAGTGTTTTCCTCAGTTCCGCCAGGAGGATGCCGGTGTGGTGCCTATACTACAATGGCCCTGCCGCTACCTTCCACATCCCTTTGACTTTTCTCAGGACATAGGCAATCCCTAGTAGCACATGCACGTCTACCGACTTTTTGCAGATCTCTTTCCATGTAGTTCGATATTTGCCCGATGTCGACCGACAAGATAGATACCAGTTTGCCTTAAATCCATAACGGAAACGTATACACACTTTGTGTATATTGAGCCAGCAAAGGATCGTATTGGTTGAAAGTAAGTAAGATGATTACACCGTCGTTCCATTGGTATTTCTAGACTGTTTTGGCGACTGTGATGGATGCAGGTCTCACGTCAAGGGTACAATAATCCTAGGCGAACACTCATCGGAGTTCCACGACAGGCACTTTAATGACCAGGGCTATCGTTCAAGTGCTATCAGGGCATTCCTCGGTGAAAAGAACTGGAAAATATCAGTCAGAACATTTCCAGCAAGGTTTGAACCCACCTGTCTTCCGAGTACCAACTTGGTGTCACTGCACACGAGACAGTAGAGCAGCGGCAAGCTATGATATTAGCAATTAAATTTGTTTTTCGGGAAGAATTGCAAAGTTCGTTTAAGCCCGTCACGTAAGAGGGATGACGTCTCTTAGCGATTATACAACCCGGGAAAGGGATGAGGTAGGAAGCGGCCAGGGCAATTAAAGAATAGGTATCCTTCCGGAATCCACCTGCCGAGGCCAAAGAAAACCCCAGTCTGGATGGCTGGCCCGGGACGAACCTCCGGAATGCATACAAATACTCTACCAACTGAGCTACAGTCGCTCGGTAGACACAACTGTCGCCTCGTACTGTATAGGCTGTGCACATTCAGATATTATATGAGAATAAAATCATTACCGTCACAGCCCATTCCACCCATTCGGAATATATCTTCGCAAGTGTTGAACGAAGTGGCCAAACGGTCAGTGATTGGTGGTTATGCCCATGGAGACTTTCTCTGAGGCTGACAAGATCTACAACATAGCATGGTTTCAGGCAATTCCACCAAAATCCAAGAATATAGTTATATTCTAGTGTTTTCAAAAAAGTGGCCTCTAGTGTTGTCACGAAACGAGACATGTCTCGTCTACGAGACGAGACGGACTTCTTGGAATTCGAGATGAGACGAGACACTACTTGACTACGAAACGTCTCTTGTCTCGAAAATCCAAACAGTTATATTTAATTTGTTTAAAAATGTATTAACTCGGAATAAAATATTTGTCTTGGAAATCTATACCAGCGTTTATTAATTCAAATTAGGGCTATCCTACAAATAACAGGGAATACCTAAAGTTATATTTAATGATCCTTACAAACAGCTTTAATTCCCGTTCTCCAATTATTCAAGCTTAATCATTTTATTTTGTGATAGTGCTCCCGATTCAAGTACAATGTTAAAACATTGATCGAGATATCTATGTATAAAAATCCTATGTTACAGAAGCACACTCCACAAGTTCTCTTAATGACAGTTTCAGTAATTAACCATTGTGTCATGGTCTTTCTCAATCCGAACAAAGACAGAAGCGTGCCAACCTTTTTCGGTATGGAGTTTTGAAAGGATGCTGGGATTGACAATAAAATTTAGGATTTCATTGCTTTATGATGTTATTCGAACCTAATCCTTTTTTGAAATCGGTAGAGTCACATAGGCCTCCTTATTTGTTGAACTGGCGCCAGAGATTGTAAAAAAAATTTCAGAAGAAGTGGGGAACGCTTGCCTTTGGATTGAACCGACCGTATTGACAAATATTCGTCTCTTAGTAATTCACTACTGGTTCAGTCGAAACTAAACAACCGTTACTGAAAGATTGTAGTCGTGTTGTGTAGTGAGATCATATCCAGTTTGTTGTGCCTTGTTACTTCTTTCGTAGGAGAAAACATGAGTCGACCAGTGAATCCAGTTGGCGGGAAATTTGAAAGGGATAAAGTTTCAAATGGAAAATTCCTTTCTCTCTGTATCCTTCACACACACTTTCTTTGCTTCTCTCCTTTCGTCCTTTCACATTTTTTGAATGAACAGACGCCTCCAAACATGATTTTATTGTGAACCCCCACCCTCCTTAGTTTGTTCCCTGCACCTGTAGCAATGAAAGTACAGAGGAGTGGGGAGAGGTTGATCTTCTGAAAATGGAGTGGGAGACCGGGATTGCAAGGCGAGGGAGTGTTTTATCATAAGTCACGAAAGTGCAACCATAAGTTGCATGAGGACAAACCGGACAATGCTCTATCCGGTCTTTTGTGCATTCATAATCATTTTTGAAAATTGATATTTGTACTGTACTGCATTCAAGGAGGTACCAAGGGTGACTTCTGTGTAGATTGCTCCATGGAGGTACTTTCAAATAAACCTAAAGAACATCTTGCTTTTATAAAACTCAGGAACTGCGGTGCTAAGTGACAAATAAGGAAAAGCCTGTAAAATAAAGAAGAAGTACACACACACATTAACAAAGAGTAAGCGAGGGGGGGGGGGGAGGAGAAGGACATGTGGGTAGGGTCAATTGATGCATAGTAAACCTTCAACTTTGATCCTAACTAGAGCCGCTTGGTCTGAAGTTAAATAGAATTCAAATTGTGTTCTTTTAAATAATCAAGATGTCAGGTCACTTCATTTTGACTCAGTTTGTAAGCCTTGTAAGGTGCAGCCTTTAATCTCTTTCTGAATTCGGTGTGTTTGTGTGCGTTAATGGCTGTTGTTAGAGCGAATTTGACAAGTTTGTTAGGCGGTATATTCTTCATAGTTTACTTTTATTCCATGAGCTCTTTAGGTGCTAAAAAGCGAACAAAACGAAAAGGTTCAACAAGGAGTGGCTCGAAGATAAAGATTTTAAAACGTGGTTGCAGAGCGTACCAGGTTCCGACACCAAGCCTGCGATGTAGAGTTAATATGCGGTAACAGCAAATTACACAACTTTTTTATCATCTCTCCAGAAGTCAGTGAACCGTGACGTGATGGGTGTCGATGTTGTTACTTGGAGATTTCGTATAGGGAGGTCTGTGGCTAAAGTGAAAGTGAAGTGTTGCAAACCTTGTGGAAATTTTGAATTCTTCCCTTCAATGCTCAAAATGTTTTCGTTTGGTGTGATTATTGCAGCACTGTTAGTGATCTCTGGAGTGGAAGTTAATCCAGGCCCTACGTCATTGGATGACTTGTACAAAAAATTGGAAGGAATGGATAAGAAAATAACAAACATTTCTAGTGTAACAAATAATTTGAGTGTGCAGCTTCAAGTGGTAGTGAACGAACTTAGTGTGGTGAAGAAGGAAAATGAGGAACTCAAGAAACAATTAGCTATTAATTGTGAGCTTTTAGATAAATTGGAAAACCAATCACGGCGTAACAACCTAATTTTTAGTAATATTGGAAATCGTAATGCAGTTGAATTTTGGGAAGAATCTGAACAA
>JAGDQP010065961.1:0-11346 GCA_022664845.1 Lepisma saccharinum | reverse complement strand
AAGAGGGTTAAACCATCTGCGAAGGATCTGCCTCTCCCGTCATACTATTGTTCTGCCTATACGCGAACTTACTTGATTACCTATCTATGTCCAGTGTTCCTTTCTTCAATCGAGTATATACATAATATATTATGGCGAAGGCTAAGCTACACGCCAAGGATCTGTTTGAAACTCAGATCTACAATCTAAAATACAAATGATGCCTCCATATGCAACTTTTAAACCTAATTCTGATGTTCCCATTCTCTCTCACCTTATTCGTTTCTGTTGTATACATATCACGAAGGAGGGGGTTAAACCATCTGCGAAGGATCTACCTTTCCCGTCATACTATTGTTCTGCCTATACCCGAACTTACTTGATTACCTATCTATGTCCAGTGTTCCTTTCTTCAATCGGATATATACGTAATATATTATGGCGAAGGATAAGCTACACGTCAAGGATCTGTCTCTTTGCGATTAACTCGACACGGTACATTTCATTACGTATTACCACATGTCATTTTACCATATGTGATTTTCCTTTGACTAAAATGTTGCTGGGGGCCCCACCATTGCATTATCTGGGTCCTTACCTGCTCTTTTCATAGCTTACTTCACTTTATTGGTTCGCTCCTCTGTGCATTTTTTTTTTAAACTGACACTCTAAGCTTCATTTGTGGTAGTCTTGACATAAACTCTAATTGTTGAAACAAAATCTATATATTTTGTCCTTTCTAAGTGTTTGTTGTATCATTGTCTATTCATGGTTCTTCTGTCTTGAAAAGACAAAAAGAACTGGCATGCAAAGATGGGTGTGATCTAACAAAACGAATTTATCTTTCATTCTCTTCGTTATGTTAATTCATCCTGTTTTATATGTGCATGTCAAGATATATATATACATACATACATACATAATGTATTATCCTTTCCATTTCCATCGCTGTCAGTGGGCTCCCTCATGAATTATTAAAATACCCTAAACTACCGAACAATCCTACAGAACTACAAAAAGAGAGAAAAAAAGGTAACATTAAGATGGAAATGAATTGCAAAGTAATTATATATTAAACTGTTGTTTCTGGTTGGCGTGTTCTTTTCTTTTCTTTTTCTTTCTATCTGTTTTTTTGTTTGTGTGTGTGTAAAATAACAAAATAGGCTGTGCAACAGATGAAGAGAAAAAGAGGTATTTTGCTTGTGTGGCATATGCGTTTTAACAGTTTAAAAGAAATGGTTGACCGACTGGTGAGAATAGCTTTGTGTAGTAAGGAATACATCGGTTCGATACCCACGCGTGTCACGAAAAATCAGTATTTTCACAGAATATAAGCAAATACAACTTAAATTTCTCGTATATACATATTACATTATATGATTTGATTTACAGTGAATGTTCCTTGTGTAATTTAATGTAATGGTATGGTATTTAACAATAAATACGGTAATATATTACTCTCATTAGTGTACAAAGCTGTTCACTAACATATCTTGCACCAAGGAATTCACACAACTGTATAGTAATTTTAATAACTGGATTTTAACTGCTTATCCGCTATTAGTGCTGTGTTATTGATTGAACACAGGCAATAGGGTTGGAGGAACAGTAATTACAAGTATTTAATTAAGACTTGCAGTAAGATATAGTGCTTTCTGGGGACTATTCATTACATATAGGATGTAATTGTCATTTTTTATAGAAAAAATATGTGGTTAGTTTAAAAACACTAAATAATTGTCTATTATGCCCCTATCATATAGCAAAACAAGGGGTGTGTACTGTATATAGCTTACATTCAAAAGGTTAATCATCCATGTGAAGGAGTATCCTGAGAAGGTAGGCAATTTGCAATATTTCTATGGTTAAGTGTGCTCCTTAACTACTCGAATATGTATCATTTAGCGCCGTTTAAATAGCATTGTTCCAAAATTAAAGTTACAAAGAACACTCTTAAGCTAAATTCATAGCATGCGAGCTGCTAACAAGAGGCAATATGTTAAGAGGCGTAACAAAAAAGCCTAACAAGAGCACTAAATTCGTATATTACTAAATTCTTAGGAATTACAGGTCCCAAGGTATTCAAACAATGTAAACACAATTAATAAATCTGTTCATTGAGTGCATAATCGACAAAATATCCACAGGAAAACAGAGCATAGATTCAGGGAAATGACAACTAATTACACATTCGATCATTCAAACTGCAAAAACAGACCTAAAGTTGAAATGACAATAACAGTAAATACTGTGTACATTATAAGGAATACATAATGTTAATTAATGAACATTTATACATACAACTCTAACAAATTACCATAAGCTATAAAAAATTAATTTAATCAACAGGAAACAGTGTTCAATGCTCATACTTGCGAAAATAATATTTTCCAGTCAATACAGTGTTTTCATCGGTTCTTTGACAATGCAGTGTTGCGTACGTGTACGTAAGACGGTTTATTACTAAATTTATTACATTAAATCTAGTGATTTCTTCTTAATGGAGGTTAGTATATAAAATAAAAAAAATAAAGTGCGCACCTATCCTACTAATGTAAGTGAGGTACCAGGAAAAATAGACGAGGTGTCAGGGATTTTCTCCCTTTCCCCTACAAATTATGCCCTGCTTAGAACTATTGCTGTTACGTCATTGCAAACTTACGCTGTTCAAGAATTTGGATCGTTAAAGTCAATGTTGCCAAGTCCTTGGGTGGCCGAGAGCCTAGCAAACTTGCTTTTCGTGCGCGTGGTCAGGTGTTCAATTCCCGCCGAGGTTCATTGAACGAAGTGATTCGGAGCTCACTATACGAAAAATTGTAGGCCCCATCCTGAGAAGCTCCCCAGCTTGTTTAATTAATCAATCAATGTTGCCAACCATCAAGGTAAAATTATTTGAGAGCTACCTTATAATTACATGAATTGTTATTTCAAAATTTGGCCGCCGTAGGCACCTATGAGCAAATTCGTCCCAGGTTATAGGCCTATTTATGTAGTTCATAACAATAAGGGTACTTATTCCTTCCAGTGTTTGATTTATGAATAAATGAAAAATCATTTTTAGTATGAGGGTAAGACTCTTGAGAATCAGCTTTTAGGTCTTATAGGTGAGGTAAAAGTTTTTAATGTGCGTCTGTTTATCTAAATTTTCTTTATAATGTGTGTTTCATGTTTGTCGGGATGGCCTTTCTGGGCTGGACCTTGTATAGTTCTGTGTTAATGCTGTCATTCCAACTTTTGTTGGTACTATAACGTAACAGTCTAATGATGAAACTTGGTTAACTTCAGTGATGTTTGACTAATGTTCGTCATTTTTGTTAGTATGTGATTTTATTTTTTATCAGTGTACCAAGCTTTTTTTTAATTATTTTTTTTAGAGAGCTTTGTCATTAGATGAAGAAGTATTAGTGAAATAAAAGTGAAAAATCAGCTTCTGGACAGAAGACAAATAAGACTTTCTGATGTAAATCGGAAAGGAACATAACAAGATGGTGAAAGTGATCTACATCATTAAAGACAATAGTCTTCCAAAATAGTTAAGAGTACCACACACCTTGCGCCTTCCAGCACGACATGCTGAATGAAACATTGGGCGAAGCTTGTCCTACTGTATTTATAAACATGAAAGTGGCGTTACTTCATCCCGCTTCTTCCTACACACTTGTGTCTTGTAGTGTTCAATGCAATCAGCACACAGCGCTGGAAGAGACACGGTGTGTGGAGCCCTTTAGAAACAAGAGCAGAAAGAGTTTACTTCTGTCGTTACGAAAAATAAAACTCTTAAACTATAGGTGTTTAGATTTTATAAAGTTACAAAGATAAATGCGTATTCGTTTTTTGTTAAAAACAAAAAAAAAAGAACAAGAAAAGTAAAATTTCTTTATTACGCAAGCTTTAAGAGATCACCTGTTACGAAAACAGATGAATCTTCGGGTTTTTTTTTTCACGTTCTGCTGCTGAAAAAAGTAACACCATATTTCATGAACAAACAGACAAAAAAATCAGAGGCAATTTGCCAAATGTTACTACAAAAGAAATCAAGTAAAACAAAATAATAAAAAAAAAAATGGAATAAGTTACGTCTTTATAAAAATTAAGTGGGTCCTACATAATAAAAAAAATGAGTTCTGTTTACACGAATCGTGGTCACGTATACAGCATGAAATATCGAAGTACGTGCAGCATCGTACGGAAGCAGCGTTAAAAAGATTGTAGCTTCTATCTTGCCATCAAGGACGTTGAGAGCTATACCTGGTCGACTGGTCATCGTCGTAATATGTACGGGCGACAAAAAAGAAATTGGACTTACTCAACCCTCCGACAGCGCAATTTTTCTAACCTACTAAATTATTTTGCACGCTACAAATGGTTAGTTAACGAAGTACAAAGCCGGAAGTTCTTAAAGAAAAGAAAAATGAAGTATCTCTACACTAACTACAATATAAAATTGAGGGAAATTTTTGATTGTATACTGAGCAGCAGTGGCGGACACAGGGCAAAGTTTCCGGGGTGCGATTCAATAAAAAGCAAGAAGGTGTATGATAAACCCACAATGACCCCCTTCATAACACTGGCCGACCGGATATCCAACGGCTCGAAGGTCCCGGGTTCGAGCCTCGGCAGGGGCATGGATGTTTGTGCATTTTAATTAGGTTGTAAATAGAGTTACTAGACTGGCATATATGAAATAAAGTTTACCAAAGCTTTTTATAACATTGCTTCTATTATTTTATATGAAGTATATCGAGTAATTCATAAGAAGTATTTTTTTTTCTTTTTGCTAAAACATCATTAATTCAAACAAGCAATACTATTTATTTTCTTTAGTTTGAAACGAAGGGAGCTAATTACAATGAATACAGCAATACTTAAAAATACTCACTTTTCCCCTCCAACAAGTTTAAATTAATCGTTATGATGTCTGTGTGTGTGTGTGATGAAGAGAAGGTTAACATATTTAACCTTTGGTTTTCATATAAAACGAACAACAATAGTCCCGCTTGCATAGAATTAATCCTTCTTCAGATACTTCAGGACCTATTTGGACCTAGATACACCCACTTCCTATGGTTTACTGGTTCAAGGACTTTGCATCACCGCTGGGGGGGGGGGGACACACGTAGGTTCAAAACCCTGTTACCGACAACACTGACTGGGGGTTTTCAGTTTCCCTCACTTTCACCGGGTGAATGCCGGTATATTTCTAGACAATAACCATTGAACGCCATTTCCCCCCTTCCCTACTAGAAAAGTGTGTTGGAGAAGGAATTTAATCTCTTAAAGGGGTGTTTTTGAACCGCCGGTCCCTGGTGGCTCTCCTATCAAGTCACCTCATGCTTTTAGGTGAATATGGTTTTAACATACGATTAATTTTACCTGGTATCCCATTTTATACAAAATGAACAAATGTTCTTTACACAAACGAGGAATTTTAGAGGAAACTGTAATAGTCGGTGGATATCGAAGAATAATGAAGACTTCTCTTTCATTGGTTCTTGAACACGTTGTGAGCCCTAATTTTCGTTTCGAAATTTTTCATGGTTCATTTCAAAGCTTCCAGACCACAGGTCTTCAATTATTTTCTCATGGAGTCCGGATTGATGGTAATATCACAATAAAAATAAATTTCTGGTCCAGATAGTTATAAGACAGGACAGTAAGACCGAGTGGCCGTAGCTCAGTTGGTATAGTGTTAGCTTCGCATTCGGAAGGTTATAGGTTCTGTACCAACGGTCGACCATCTTGACTGAAGGTTTTCTTCCTCAGTCACACCATACAAATTCCGGAATTGAGTCTTGAACTTCGGCCCTGACCGACCGCTATTTATTTATGGCCTTCCCGCATCCTTTCCCCTACCCTCCCTATCTCGGCTGAGGCTTAAATATCATTAATTGAAGCAGGACAGGAAGGCATTACGATTGTTGGTTACTTCGTATAATTGTCTGGAATAATTATAAGAAAATAAAAAATAAGCACGGCGCAAATTAGCATAAATTCGCATTACACCTCTTTGCTTTTTCTTGTATTTTAACTAGTGAAGTGTCAAGTGTGTTAACACATTCAAGCATTACTGTTGACATCATCAAATCCTGCGTGAGCAAAAAGTATACAAAAAAACAACTCAATTAAATTCACATTCAAATTCGTATTAAATCTTGCCGACTCGGAAAGAAAAGGGCTTCGGGGTCCGGATCCGAATCGGAGTCCGTACTTTGAAGATCCGTGTTCTAGGCCACAGACTGAGAAGTGTATAAAACACGTGTTCATTTGGGCCATATTTAAAAAAAAAAAAAAAAAAAAAAGAAGATATTGGAAAGGGCCGAAGAAAAAATGATTCCCGATAATTTTGTGTTGTTCTATAAACATTGCTTATGGATAGGAATATTCAGTTGTGAGCTACGTGAGAACATTATTTCATAAAGTTGGCTGTGAAACGGTTGAACAAAATTGTACCGGGGGATTAGCTTTGTAGTGTCATTTTAAATGTATTTAGAAGGTAATATTATTGTTTGAAGCTATTCAATTATCTACTGAAAATGATTTAATAAAGCAATGAACATATTTTATAATAAAAAAAAATTAAGAAAATAAAACTAACAATGTTAATTGTTATTGTTAATTTTGTTTTATAGTGAATTAGATGTATCATTTAAACAATGGTTTTTACTCACATGATTTAGTCTTAACAGTAGTCAAAGCCGTTACTAAGAAATATGTTTAATGTTCGAAATACCCCCGTTCCGAACAGGAGGCGTTCTGAATGTCAGCGAGAGTACTTTTGGATTCTTTGATGCCCTGTCCCCTGGGGTAGGTCACCAAAGGATCTACGAAGTATTTCTCACCGACAAACTCAGGGCGTCTTCTCATCGGTGCAGCCGGCTGCACAGAACTAGGTCGATGATCTTGCACTGAGGGTAATAACGGGAAGGGGATCATCGCCTTGGAAGAAAACCCTGCTATAAGTTGCTAATCACTTCTCTTGGTGCAAAGTAGACCTAGGGCGGTGAGGGCCTACTCCACAATCTCATCCTACGGACCATTCAACGAAAAGCTAATAGCTAATCTTTTCCAAGAACAAAGGAATTTATGTTTCTGTTGTTGAATGGTCCATAGAAGAAGGCATCCTTCTAGGCCCGTCAAAATCCCGTTGGATGCCTGTGAAAATTTCAAAAATCACGAGAATTAACCGTATTTCGAAAGTAACTCATTCAAAGCTTTCGATTTCCTTGTCGAATTTCATTGTCTAGAGTCATCCTAAATAGTGACGAACTGAAGTTGCGATTATTCACCAGGGAAAGCTGTGGAGCTCATATCTGATCTGATCCCAGACAGTGCTGGGTTTGAAACCACTTTTATTCGTACTTTTCTGTGGAACTTTATTTTAACTGATTCCTGAAAAAAAAAAGTTCTCAGAACTAGTATTTTTAAAACCTACAGAAGCAAGGAAGGACCTCAAATCAATTACGTCCTTTTGAATTTGAATTTCTTTATGGATTTTAGGCATCTATGACTCAGGCTAAGATAAGCTAGAGGAAACGATGAGGGAAGGAGTCGGACAGGGCCTAAGCTGAAGATACAACTAGGAAAACCCTAGGAAAACTTCAGTCAGTAAAGAACCCAGGACCTCCCGAATGCTCTATCATGTCCTGTATCTACTGCAAGGATGGCTGACGTTTCTCCTTTCATGTATTTTCTCCATTATCATCATTTGCATACTGATGAAAGCGGCAGGTTCTTCTAGGGAAGTTATAAGCTCTCTCCGTTAGTCTCGATATTGCGCTTTCCTTTTTATCTTAGCATGACCATCTATATTCCTTAATACTGTCACAAAATTGTATCTGTCTTCTTCCTCTTCGTCTTCGTCCTGTATCCGTCTTGAACCTCAAAAGACGTAAAGACGTTATTACTTCCGAAATATACCGTCACTTCTAAATTTCCCCTCAGTCACACCAGGCAAATGCCGGGATGGCACTTTCAACATAGGCCTTGGCCGACACCTTCCCGAATCCTTTCCCCTCCCCTATTCCGGCCTGAGCCTTAGATGGCTAAAGACCATACATAAAAAATGCAATTCAATTCTAAATTTCCATTTCGAGCACTGCGAATATTACCAAGGTTTTCTGAACCTTGTCAAGGAATAAAACGTTGGTATTAGTGGGCGTAAATCTATATTCATCCTATATATATATATATATATATATATATATATATATTTCAATAGATGTTTGTTTAACTGTACTCCTCGGTGCATGAAATACCATTCAACGAATCTTTGTGCTCTGCATGAAGCTTGCTGTTATGTTAAGCGTTAACAGATCTCTTTCAAATAGTATTTCACTTTCGTTCAGGAATGATGTGATCCGTACTCTATACACTAAACCTCAATATTCTCATTCACCTTACCAAGCCGCCGTAGCTCAGTGGTAGAGCGTTGGTGCAGCGTTCGGGACGTCTTTGGCTCGATCCCAGCGGCCGACCATCCTGACTGAGGTTTTTCTAGGGTTTTCCCTCAGTCACACGAGGTAAATGCTGCGATGGCACCTTCAACATAGGCCCTGGCCACCCCTTCCCAAATCGTTTTCCCTCCCCTCCCCTAGATGTCTAAAGGCCATTAATAAATAAAATTAAAAAAAAAATCCCATTCAGCTTATTTCAAATTAAAATTAAGATTTCGTCGACATATGGGTAGGAACAGTATGTCCTTTAACTACTATTTTCAATATTTGCCTCGCAGAGATAAATAAACCTATCATATGAACAACTTTCACTGAGCTGTTCACCAATAGCTTTAATCTTTGTGCATTACTGTTTGGAGGGAAACTTGAAACGAAGGTTTCATGTCAATATGACAAAGTGCACACTTTATCTGTTGGCACTCGTAATTACCTCATTTAGCCTTCCATTTCATTTTCGCAACTTCTTTTCTTTTATGTATCCTTCCGCCCACTTGCTATATGTTTCTCCTTCATCACTGTCCGAATTCCTCCGCTAAGCTTTGTTAGCTACATAATGTAGGCTTGCGCGTTTGGGCGTTGAACAGTTATTTAGAAAAGATGGAAAATATGCTGTCTCATTGCTGGGCTTAAATCCCATTTGGTAATTATCGCCTACTGGTGGCATATCAACGTCCCTTTTGCATCTTCTTCAAATCTAAAGGAAGAGGAAACCCTTTCTTCTTTGGCTTCTTTTACGATAAAAAGCAGAAAGGATGTCGACAGGTTCGTTCTTATCTTCTTCAATGAAATAAATACTACTTTTTTTTTTGTCACAGATAAAGGTACTTTTTTTTTCATTACTTGTAAAAAAAAATGGATGTGCTTGAATCTCCTTTTCGTGGAAAGGCGCTTTTCGGTATCGAAATGGGTTTAACACAACGTCTAGAAGTCAATTATAGAAGAACAATGCTTATCGTGCCAAGCTGAAGAGGAATCCTACAAAATGTAAATCTAGAATCCCATCTCATTAATCCAGAGAGACATTTTTTCTTATTAATCATTATAATTAGTGTTTGCATCAAAGGAAGCGTTTCATCAGGGCTTCAAAACATTTTCGGTCTTGAATTAAGGTTATTTTTTTTTATTATTTTTTAGCTGTTTTACTAGGACATACTTGGTTTTATTAGGACATCTCCAACCTTCTCGTGTTCACTATAATCCCAGCTAATATAACTTTACCTTTTTAGGTCCCTTGAGAGTGAAGCTATAAGGAAAGGAACCTACTATTACCGCTCACGATGTCCGTTTGTGTCCAGAAATTAAATCTCAGGAACTACAAGGTCTAGACAGGTGCTTGAAACGTTGTTCGAGAGGTCTTGACTAAACTAGCCCAGGGCCGCTACAACAGTCTTGATTGATGCTGTGGTTTAGTGTTGTCAGCCCATTTTCTAAAAAGACAATTGTTCAAATTGCTCCCATTCAGTTATACCTAGCAGCGCCAAACTTGGCATAAACATTATTCGACACAATACAAAACACCGCGGACGTCTACGTTGCCAAGCAACCCACTTACTTGTGTTGCCAGCCTACTTTCTATAAAATTATGTTTCTTTTCAAATTGCTTCCATAATTTTAGTCATAGCAGTACGAAACTTGGCATAATTATTGTTTGACACAATAGAAACATACTGCAGATGTTTCCGCTCCCCCAGGAACCCCGTTGTCACTGGTGCCAGCCCATGCCAAAAATATATCTCATGAACCATAAGACGTAGAGAGATGCTTGAGCTGTCGTTCGAAAGGTCTTATCTAGACTATGTCAGTCAAAGAACACGTGCATGGGAAACGATAGGCATCGGGGATGCAGGGGTTCTTGCCCCCGAATACTTACATCTAAATTACCTAATAGTTTAAATTAAGCATTTCTCTAAGGGGAAAGGGGAAATAAAATAGCGTGCAATTATGTGTATATACAGTGGTAAAATTCGTAAAGAGCGGGGGCAAGGGTGCTAGCCCCCGACACATGAAATTTCCCTAGCAGTAGAAATTTCCCTCGCCTTATAAGGTGAAAAGTGAAATATAATAGCTAACCATTGACATTTCCCAAGAACCCCCTTGTCAGTGTTACCAGCCCATGCCAAAAATATATCTCATGAACTAAATGCTATCAAGGAACCGGAGCCTTTGCGATTGTTGGTAGAATGGCAGCTCTAACCTGTTTCTTTGTACTTACAAATGATTGTTTCGCTTTTGATTCCTCTTACACTTTATTTTTACATGTCACGAGTTAAGTTATATAAGGTTAGGTTAGGTTAGAAAAGTCAAGTTAAATTATCTTTTATACATATATACGCATTGTGAAATTTTACACAATTCACTGACGTAGGTTAGAAAGTCAAGATAGAATTTTTTCATTAATCATTTACTCCCTGTTGGGAATATCACTGCCCCGAGAACATCGTTTCATCGTCATTCCGCAACACTTTTAGTTGAAGTCCGGGAGTGGATGGACAATGTATTTTGCGTTCAATGTGATCTTTAGTGTTTGCAACAATATAACCAGAAGATATATCAACAACGTAGTCCCTATTGGACTCTTTTCAGCATCCTTTATTCCTATCCTATCCTGACCTGAGCCATAGATGCCTAAAGACCATACATTAGTTCAATTGAATTAAAAAAACTGGCAGGCCCTTTTTGGCCAGATTTGTCCATTTTTAGAATTTGCGCGTACATAGCTATGAACTGAAGCAAGTGTAGAGAGAAACTGATTTCAGATTTGGGTATTTTCTACTTATCTAGCCATATCTAACATGCTAGCTCTAGTAACGGCAGGGCCTTTTCATTTGGTTAGCTTTGTCTATTTAAGGGATTCAGGGAGGCACGTATCCAGAAGTTGAATTTAGCTTCCGTGCTGGGTCCCAAGTATGTCTAG
>JAGDQP010065957.1:0-11347 GCA_022664845.1 Lepisma saccharinum | reverse complement strand
TCGAACAGTGTGGAAAATGGTTTGTGGGCTGCCATTTTGAATCCAAGACAGCGGTTTTTTTTAAATATTGTAATATTTTCCTAAACTACACTTGATAATACACATTTATGCCAAATTTCGTATCTCTAGCCCAAACGATGTGGAAAATGGATTATGAGGTCCGCCACTTTTGATCCAAGATGGCATCTTTGGAGACATTTTGTAATAGATTCGTAACCTACTAATGATATGTACCATCATACTAAATTTCGTTTTTCTAGCTCCAGCCTTTTAGGCTGTGTATTCTATGAAAATTTCATTTTGGAGACCATTTTGGATTCAAGATGGCGTCTTTGGAGACATTTTGTAATATTTTCCTAACCGACTAATAATGATGTACTTTCGCACTATATTTTGTTATTCTAGCTCCAGTCGTTTAGGCTGTGTATTCTATAGAAATTTCGTTTTGGCGGCCATTTTGGATCTAAGATGGCGTCTTTGGAGACATTGTGTAATATTTTCTTAACCTGCTAGTGCTGCTGTACAAATTCATACAAATTTCGTTTTTGTAACTTTAGCCGTTTAGGCTGTGTATTCTCTGAAATTTTGCATTTGGCGGTCATTTTGAATCCAAGATGGCTACTTTTTCAAAATGTCGGAATTTTTCCTTTACTCACTTTATCATTATCCACCTTCATGCTAAATTTCATGTTTCTAGCTTATTCCGAACACCCAAAACAATATGATGAGTGAGTGAGTGAGTGAGTCAGTCAGTTAGCCTAAAATACGCAATTTCAGTGGTCCACAACTCGAATATGCTTTAAGCTGCGAATATGAAATTTTTCACTCCTGCACATATTTGCCATACCTCCTTAACTTTCAGAGCTCATTCATATTCCTATATTTAACATATTTCTTTCGGGGTCTCGAAATCGCCGATTTCGCCATAAACTCTTGTTCCTGGATAACATGCTTCTGGCAGTGCTGACGTTTTGTGACGCGGAGAATTTGGCTGCATGCACTGCCGTGCAGGTGCATGTTGATTTGCAAGAATAGAATCCAATGATGAACGATTGTTATTGCGGTGGTGAAGTTGCGAACTCCGTAAACCATAGTGGAAAGTAGAACAAGTATTTATACGTCCGTTCACATGGAATGAATATTAATTCCTATATCATTGGTAGTTAGTTACATGTGGGAGAGTTTAGTCCACAGGGCACCTTCTACATTTTGTACACCAAATTGTATCCTGCATATTTCGATTATCATAAATTATAATTTCTGTGCATTTTATCACTTAGACCCTTTAATATATCGCAACAATGTATTGTAAGTGAATTCAGGTTTGAAATGTACATTTTTGCGTAGAATCTGCGAATTATTTTTAATAACATGGATTTAGGAAATCAGTCGCTGTATTAGAAACGATGATCACGGAGTTTGGAACTTTTTCATGTACTTAGGAACAACTGTATCAAAATGAATAAGCATATGTTTTCCAGAACTTTGTGGCTATTCATTCTGAATGACATATGATAAAATATCAGACATGTTCAAACGGTGACGTGCATTTGGCGACCTTGCGTTTTCCGACCCGTGTGTCTTGCGGTTCCAAATTCAGGCGACCGTGCGTTTTGCGGACACGAATACTGATTCTTAGTGAAATGCATGTTGAACCTGTTAGCAAATTTAACAAATAATTAAGTAATAACTAGTGATACTTTTTGTATTTTTTAATACATTCAAGAAGCTTGTTGTATATTTCTGGTTAGGTGAAGTTAGGCTAGATTACCAGTTTCATTTTGGGAGCCAGATAAGTGCAATTTGAGAGGCAATGAAATTAATTTCGGGAGTCGATCAACAGAATCGATTACTTTTGCTGAATTTTGAATTTTATTTTAGGTTTTTAGACAACTTTGGCTCAGTCTCAGGCCGAATTGATGATGATGGGAGAATTGGTAGAATGAAGAAAGTGGGATGAAATTGGAGAACACCAAGAAACCCTACACACACGATGTTTGTTCCCCACAAAACCCACATGGCATGAGCTTGGAACGAACAGACCACCAGAAGCACCAGAAGTAAACGCTCTACCACTGAGCCACCCCTGTCCGATTACTTTTGCTATTTTACATACGTATTGATATGGTAAACCAACTTCGTGCGGAATGTAATATGTGGGTTCTCTTATTGGCACATTTTGGCATTCCGTGTGGAATTTGATATGGACTATTGTGGGTGGTGTCATTTTCTTCCTTATTAAACCGAGATTCAGAACAGTTGTTGTGGACACCTGAGACCCGCAGCGTGGGATGAGGAGGGAGCGGAATATCAGAAGAAAAAATATATTTAATTACTCGTGTTAGTCCAGGGAATCTACTACAAAAAATGCCACTGGTCTAAAAAGTGCAATGTGCTCGCTATTCTATGCATAATAACATATCAAAAGTTTGTATTACACTATTTAGAACCCGAGAACTGGCCACAATTTTGAAAATATAGCAAAAAAAAATACTCTTTGTCATTTATTTCGTAAACGGTGGGCCACACATAAATTTTGCAGCAGTATAAAATGAATGATCGTATTTTTTATTTGTGAGTCATTATTACCGTTTTAGCCCTCGAACGAACTGTTACAAAGTTGCCGACCGGTTAGCTGTGAGGTCTAAGGTGTTAGCCCGGCAGGGGCATGGGTGTTTGTGGATTTTAACTAGATGTATATGATCTATCGTGACGGGGCGAGGTCAAAAGTTACTAGACTGGCCCATATAAAATAAAGTTTACCAAAGGTTATAAAGTTATCACCGGTTTTTATGATGTAAATTTGAACTCTTAACGGAAAATTGAATTTGAAAAAGAGTTTTTTTTAATTTCTGGGTGAGACATAAGTCTGGAAATACCCTGGTAAGTCGAAATGGCTATAAGGAGTGAGACCAAATGAAGGAAGGACGAGCTCCTTGTCTGCCATTTTGGAATCTACCATCTTAAATTTATCTCGAGAATTTTAAATGGATAGGAGATCATGTTATATATCGTTTTAGGCTTGCTTATTCCCAGAAATTGAAATGTGAAGTCGAGCTAACCTGAAACGATGTCACATGACCACTTCTCCTTTTAAAATTCTCGACCTAAATCCAAGATGGCGGCTTTTAATCAGCGTTATGTCTAGGTATCATTCACCATTCAAGTTGTCATGTATAGACACCGGCCGCACAATTCGTATGCCCCCATATGACCACGTTATGACCATGCTCTCAACACCTGCTGTACTGTCATCGGTCTGTGATGGGTTGGCATCAAACCAATAATGATGATTCCGTTTATTGTTCTCAGTGTATATATAGATCAGAACCTCATCGCTAAACAACTCAAACGAAGGATGGGATCCTCATTGCATCGAGTCTATTGTGTTAACTGTATCCGCTTGGCTGTAGCCACTTAGGCGTTTTTGTATTTTTAGCTTATACGGACGCCGCTTGTTTTCACACGCTGTAATACGGACCTTTGCCTGACAGCAGCTGAGATCGCTTGTAATCATCGAGTACTGCTTTAGGGACTCTTCATAGTGATTGCCACAAGTACTCTTGCCGTGTTCTTGTCGGTTGGTGTCCTTGATCGTCCACTACGACCACAGTTCCCATAAATTCAAGTGTCTTCAATATCTTGAATGCAGTTGTGTGTACTTTCTCTGCTCTCAGCGAATGACGCGAATTGAACTCAGTTGTAATGATGACTATTACACACAATTTCGAACAATTGTAACTCCGTTCATTATCATTGAGTTTTAATATTTTTTGCCTTAGTAAATTCCAACCAAATCAAGTCAATTTTACCTGCTTTACTTGACTTAACCTGCTTTTCTTGAGCATCACAGAATTAAGCTCACACAGAGACGTTACATAGAAGAATAGCACAACAACGGATTGAGGAGATTGAAAAGCAATAGAAACAACAAATACGTTCTTATTCCGTATCGTGTATCTTTAGCGTCCTCATGAATACAGCTGCTGTATGCAACCACCCTGACACAAATGTAATTTAAGTTGCCTTTCAGCAAGGGGTTTATGTTTCAATGTAAGTTAAAGTTAGTGAAAAGCAACGGTCTCTAACAATAGCTGGCAGCACTACTTCTGTAGTATCTCATGTTCTCTTTCCGCTTAACGAAATTCTCGGGTGTTTGTGCAAAGGGATTAAGTCACAAATCTCCATTCTTGAGTTTTAAGTATCACTGGAGAGAGAAAAAATCTCTACACATGTGTATAAGTGGCTAAGTCAAATTGAAAATTGTACCGAAGTAATGAACTTGTGTATTCAGAAGTATCTAAGAAATATCAACAATATGCTTGTGCAATGAGTAGTAAGTCAAGGTTAAATTCACCTAGCACTCTTTATCTCTGAAGTGTGTTCCAAATATATGTGTGAAAAAAGGGGTAAGGCAGATGTGATTTTTCCTCAGTCACACCAGGTAAACACCGGTTTGGCACCGTCAACATAGGCCCTGGATGACACCTTCCCGAAGCCTTTCCAAAATAAACTTACACCAATATCTTCTTCAGTACTTGAGTTCCGATGTCAGACATGCGACAATGTATTCCGACACTTGCAGTGAACAAAATCGTAACAGCCATGTAGCAGTAACGTGCATGACTGCATTGCAAAATTCTCCCAATTTAGAAAAAATCGACCATAAGTTTCTCCTTGCAGGACACACCCATATGGAGAGTGACATGGATCACAGCCTCATAAAAAAGAAAAAAAAGAAGAAATTCAACGGTAGTATTGACCACCCTCATGACTGGGCACAACTTATCAGACAGACTAGAAAGAGTAAACCATTTGTTGTGAAAGAAATGTCCTGCGAAGAATTTTCCCAAGTAATACACACCACATGTACATCCACGTCGGCCGATATGGGCATATTGGATTTTACGACATCGATCGATATCGTTCAACGACATGGTCCCCATATTGGATGGCAAACATCTTGGCCAATATCGGTCAACGATATCGTACGACATTGTTCGACATTGCTCAATATTGGGTATCTACATCGCTCAATATCGGTTACTGACATTGTGAACATAATGTAATTCTCATGTTTTTACTATTTTATTTAAAGGAATCCCATTTTTATATACGATCACCAAAATAGACAAACCAACAAGAAATACTAAAACACGTTAGACATTGTAAAAAATACTGTTTATGTAAAGAATACTATTTTCCTGTACCTAAAATTACATCCCTTCGCTGTACTAATGGAATGTAAAATTTGTCGCTCAATGCTAGTTTGTAAAATAATGTTATTTTCGATATTGTGTTCATGCTAAAATTTGTAGTTCCGCTCAATTGAAATCATTTCGCGTCTCTTCCGCTTTTAACTTTATATATATACATATGCCCGTAGAACTTAAGAGTACAATGGCCATTATTATAATGAAAGAGCTTGAATTGAAAGAAATAACGTAAAACAAGTGTAAATAAATATAAATTTAACCTATCCTTCTACTAAAGGGAACTTCTCTTAACAACCACATGGCCTCGAGATAATATTCTACTTTCTACCGTACAAACGAAACAAAAGTATAAAATGTCCCCCGGTTCTGGCGGTGTACGTTAACCAGCGTAATAAATATTACTATAAATCTTGTTGGTTTGTCTATCAAAGACTCCTTGGGAAAAACACATCAACTTTAACACTTTATTTGTCTGTGTCCTTCCCGTGGAAGAGCAGGATATTTCTGCACTTTAACATGCTTCGATGAACAACTTCTTTGTCGCCAAACAAAGGTGGCCGCGTGTTGACTACAACATGAACTTCTATATTTTATGACCAGAGGCATATAGCGTCGCTTGAATAAACATAGGTTTGCCCATTTGGACAGACATTGATCAATATAGATATCGGTTAACGACATGGATCGATATGGTTCCATGACGAGCACTCTATTTTTAATTTTAATTTATTCACTATGAACAAAAAGTTTTGTAAACAAATCGATTTATTTTTTGCACAATACTTACTATAGTTTTAGGAAATAGGTAAAAAGTGATACCGATAATCGATGTCGATCCCACATAAATAGACGTGGACTCAAGCGGGCTGCACTCCCGCCCGCATTAACGATGTGGGGCGATATGGGTCCCATGAATGGCCAACGTGCATGTGCTACTGGGGTTACAACTTATCTTCTCTTCTTAAGGGTCAACTTCAATTTCGTACAACCGATGAAGATGGATGCAAGATCTTGTGGCGGAATATGAAGTGGCTTCATTATGAAGAAGAATTTGCGTGTAATGTATTACAAAACTACATTAAATAACAATGAGGACTTCAAACAAGCACGTTTCAGTAGAAGAGGAAGGATTATGATTCCAATACTTACCTATGATGGACCGGTGCACATAAGGCCTGAAAAGAAGAAAGATCTTCTTGACCTTCTGACCTTTGTGTCTAGTGTATTTCATGATTTCTACAAGTCGCTAACAACAGCGAAAACTTCACGCAATATCTTGCCTCACACATTCGAGAACACTTCAGAATCTGGAGAAATGTAATTCCAGATTTTTCAACTGACTACTGAAATATATGTGTATGTGTAAGAGAGAGCGTAATGTACTGTAAAACTGTTTGTTTTGTATACTGATTTTGTATACTGTTGTGTTTATATATAATTAATGTCGTATATCATGTTTGGTGTAATAGAGAATAAATCATAATTTCAATAGTGAAAACGTGATAGGTATGAACTTTTTGAACAGTGAATTAACTTTTTCGTTTATCATCATATAATATATTACACAACATTACGAAACAATATACAATGTTTGTATACATGTGTCACTTAACAAATTTACATTAAAGAAATTAGTTTTCAATATCTGGAATGTACGTGATTTTTTGAACTTTCAATTCCATTTTCCCACAAAACGTATTTTTTGACTTAACACCCTTTGTACAAGCACCCGAGAATTGAATTCAAGCCTAGATGGTTAAACATTTCAGGGGAGAAAGTTCATAACCATTTCAAGAGTTCAGTTCGTGCAGATTTTTAATTTTAGTTTTCGTTCATTGTTGAATCAGCTTCTTTGTTATGGGTTTGGTTATTCATTACAACAATTAAGCGAGTTCAACAATGAACGAAAACTAAATTAAAAGATCGGCACGGATAGAACTCTTGAAACGGCTATGAACTTTCTTCACTGAAAGTTTGAAGTCTCCAAACTTGAATTTCTAGGAAAAGATTGCAATATGGTGCAGCCAAAAAATCATTAGAGACATACGGAGGCAGTTCTGCCATCTATCGCTAGATATAGATTCTTTACATTAACCTTAATGGTCACTGATTCTTGTTGAGTATTATTTTTGAGGACTAGGTTTTAAGAATACCTGAAATTACAGACGTTCTAAAAATATATAAAAACTGTATTAAATGAATGGTTAAAATGTTGCTTACTGAGCTGCAAGAAGACGTAATTTGCGAAGCTCAACTTTTCGGGAAAGCAATGCCTCGGAACTTGATTTCTTGGTTTCAGCTTTCCTCTCATAGGATTGTGGGACAACTCTGAAAATAATGAACTGAAAAGGACTTAAACACACTTGTTCTCTTTATGACTTCCTGGTTTTCGTAATTTTAAGTTGGAAACTGTTTTCTTGCTTCAAAACACAGAAATTGTGATTCTAATAAAATAACTACCCTTGTCATATAATAATTCCGATGTACTGAAAATGATGTTTTAGCTAGTAGCGAGGTCGTGTTGAAGTCAGATGCATGTCACAATCTACGCTAGTTTTATTCTCTTTAACTGGATTTCAAAGCGCTTTTGCCCGATGATATCATGCCAAGAATTGTACATGTTGCTAGAACTGTCGAATTGATGTTTAGGGATCAGAGTATTAAAATTAAAAATCAAATACGTTCCACATCTATGCACCATCCTTGATAAGTATTTGGATTTCTATAGCCTAAAACGTACAGGATGATAAAAATTCCTGTTACATAATGTGGAATATTGTAATCTCAAATTATAAGAATGTAAACTAAAATGAACATCCGTCTATGAAGTAGAAACAATGCACCGAAACTCAAATTGCTTGATACATTTAAATCCCTATTAATAGCATACATCCAGCATTTCACAGTTTGCTGTCGTTACGATGAAAGTGGGTATATGCCTACCCATTCCACACATCTTTCAAATGGCACCACATCCGTTAATTGCACTTTTAGAATATAGGGTAAAGTAAGGTAATTATGCAATATAGGCAATTTTGCAGCATTATTTTATAATTTTGGTGCTAAGAATACTAGTGCTCTGGGGTCCCACATTTAACATAGCAGATAAAGTTATATGCCCGCTTCAAACCATGCTCCTCGTTGAGATCTTCTGCGGGGAGATCAGTGCACCGCAAAGCAAATAAAATATTACGTCATCTTCAAATCATTTCGAAATTACCGTACTTTACCCTACACTTGAATTTAAACACTATATATAAAGAACATAATGTGCTTACAACATAAAGTGGTTTAAGTTATATAAACTGCTATTGAGTCAAGTATCGTTGTTCTAGTAATACATAAAATGTATAAAAATCACGTCTAATACATTTTAATTATACCTTCGAAAATATAAAAGTTTTGATAAGTTTTGTGTTCTTTAGATATTCAAAATGTAAACAAACGAGCTTTTACAAGTAAAAGTTCATTAGTAAGTGATCCTAACCAAGCAGCACAAAGATAACTAGCCGATATTGGGCCAATACTGGGCCAATAGCACATTTCGATCATGGTTGGCTGTTCTGACGTAACGTGAAAAACTTGGTTGACTAAAATATTAAGTTTAGAGAAAGATTACTGTTGGAAGATGTCATTGCGCGATATCGATCAACACTGGCCTATATCGTTCCGAAGAGTTGATGAAGTGCATATTCGAAGTATTATGCTTCAAGCTTGATCCCCTGGAAGAGTGGGTAATGGACAACAAATCACAAGGCTGCACGTTCGAAGACAAGCGCGAAAATTTTCAACTATAAATGAAGACAGAAGACGCGTAATAGAATAAGGACAGGACATGATCAAGATCACGTTGTTTTTCTAAAACGACTGTAAGAATATACGCAATTCCATTCATTAAACAGTAAAGTTCTCTCAGCGAAAGGTATTGCTTTCCTACAGTGATAAATATCGACAATATCGGCAAAAGTGATTGTTATTCTAGATTAACCGATATTGGATAACATCATCGACCGAATCGCAAATCGTGCGTTATTGATATCGATAGATATTAATGTGCTACTGGGATAGTAACCTAGCAAAAAATGATAAAGTTTGCAAAAGGGGGTGTATCACTTTGGTGGTATCATAATGTCTGAAACAACTAAGCTACCTAGAATGCAGTACATTCTTCTGTGTTCTCGCTAATTATTAAGTAAGCTTGATGCTATCACAACATATTGTGATCATAGTAAAAGAAGTGAACAAAAATTGATCTCTCTGTATCGAGATTCCTCTTGATACAGACATGAAAAAGTGTCGACACCTATTGTACACATTCTTTGCACTTCTTTTACACAAACCTAACACAATATATCAGAGAGAATGTGTACAGGAACTATATAAGAAGTGTGTTTTAGTGTGTACCTTAGTGATGACATATGATAAAGCACAGTTAGTGTACCCACTTACAATGTAATCGATTCATAAAACAAACTGTGAATGGGGAGTGCTCTCAGAGCAATACATTAAAATATTTGCCTCTTTTTGTTCCTTGGTTGTCCTAAAGCCTCCATAGTAACATAATAGAATAACACAATAAGTTCGTAATATTCAAAATGTCAAATAGTGTGTATAGATGATTCTAGCTGTTTCTGAAATTTGGTAATACAATTCCTTTTAATACTAAAAATGAATCATATATATATGATCATGCAATAGAATTATTTAGAATATCAAAATGTGTTTTCTGAAATAATTGAAGCATTACGTGACTGAGAAATTATTCGATGGAAGAGGGAATAAATACCAAGGATCCGCAGCTTAGTAAATAGAGCATTGACTTTGCGTTCGAATGGTCCTCGGGTTAAGTTTATCAGATTGAGGTTTAACCAATTTGTTTCTGAGACACACGAGGTTAATGCCAGAATTGAACCTTGTTCAACTTTCTTCCACATCTGTCCCTCAACTAGACTAGAGCCAAAATTGGCTAAAGACCAATCAAAAGTGCAAGAAAATTAGTGTTGTAATAGAACGATTTTAAACATTATTAATGTAAACCATACAATGAATTTATTTTCTATGTTGCAATATAGAAGCGCACATTCATTTTGCTACAAAAGTGTTTATTGCATTATAATATGTTTTTGTTAGGCTAATACAATGAGTTTTCATTTGCATTATCTGGTTGTAATGATTTATTCCGTTAAGAACGAGTAATTAGTATAAATCAATGATGATATCCCATCAAGTTTAAATATTTCATGTTGTGTAAGTTATCTCAGTGAGTCTTGATCATTCAAAGTCCATAAATCACCAATGCAAGAAGGAAGTTATATCTCTGTAGTCACTTTCCAGGGAGCCGTTCATGATATAGTACCATCAGAATAAGGGGTCATCAAGAGAAACTGTTACTTGTTTTTTCTGAGACCAGAACTCAATTCTGTGGAATGCCTTATTTGGAAAAAGAGCTATCGTTTTTCTCTTCTCTTTTTCAATGTAAGTTATAATACCTACATTTCTTTCGTGACATTTTACCAAGACCCATGAATCTTCATCTGGTGTGCGAAATTCTTTTCTCTGTTCCATTGCCTTAGGAATGAATTCTCAATTCGATTTCGGCAGAAGCGGGGAAAAAGAATTTGTGTGTGTGGCGGTTTCATTTGAAGGTCTTATCTGACCTGTAGCACGGCTTCAGAAACGATTTTGCTGGTGGAGGTGGAAGGGGGTGGGACTAAAAAGAACTGTGGCCCAAACAATCATTTACTATCTTTATCTGGTTACGAAGTAATAGTTAGTTTCCGGAACTTTATAGGAAAAAGGTTTGGGTAATTTCCGATTGATCTCGTCTCTAGCTGCCCCTATAAATACTCACTATTGATTCGGATTTTGTTCTGCTTGGTTGGCTTGGATAAACAGTTTCTCTCTTTCTGCATAGGAAGAAAAGACATTGTTCTCGCTCATGAAGAACAACGAGAGACATAAATAAGTTCAGAGGCACAATAAAAATGTTTAGGTTAGTAGAACCGATAGCGGCAGGTCTTTTGAAGAAAGTTATGTCTTCTCCATTCTTTTATATTCTTCAGTTCATTTGTATTAACGCACGATGTGTTCTTCCTCTTTCCCCATCAACATTATTTAAATTGCATTTTTCT
>JAGDQP010065956.1:0-11347 GCA_022664845.1 Lepisma saccharinum | reverse complement strand
TTAGACTTATAATAACATTAGTTGTTCAAACGTTTGGAGAAATCATACACATTACAGAGTCGGTTACAATTTACGTACATCTTACTCTTTATATTAATATTTGTTGCTACTCATTTATTAACGAGTTCTCAGAAGATGATAGAAAAGGGTATTTTGGCCCAACATTGCTAATTTCTGTCCAACCATTTAGATATAGCAAAGCGCGTGCCATCTAGTATACACTGCAAATCTTCTGGCACAAAAAGAATACAAAAACCACCAAAAATGAACTTTATATGAAAAGATGTGGACTTTACGTGAACCTACTGAAAAAAATGTGAGTTTTGTGTACTCAATATGTCATTTTATTGTGTTCTCACCCTTAGTGCATGTTTTATACACATTAAGTTCATATTTACTGCAGTTCACATTATCTAGAATTCGTTTTTAGATCACTTCAAAGTGCATTTTGTTATTATTAAGTGAACTTCTTGTGCATTAGGTATCAGCAGAAGTTCATGTGTTGTGCACTGATAATATGACGTAGTTCATATTAATTTCACAAAATATCCATATATTATGCAGTAAAAAACGTGGTAAAATTGGAACATATTGTGAACATTTTTCAAGACGTATTGTGTGCACTTTAAGTGTTCTTTGATTTTCGGTGTAACTTTAAAAAACAAATTCAGAAATATTCCTGCAAGAAAATAAGCAACCAGGGCTGTCTGCACACTTCCAGAACTTTCTAGTGAAACAACAGCCATCATTCCGTTTACAGGAATGCTGGGAGAAAGTGAAAAAGTGCAGATGCCTCAAGCGAGAATTGAACGCGTGTTATTCAGTTGTTTTATTGACTTGACGAAATGTTAGTGATAAAACATGATATGAAAACAGTATAGAGTGTTAGAAATACATTGCGTGAACCTCGAAAGCAAATAAAAGTACTCCCTCGACCTAGTACGTCATGTTTTAATAACTTTGTCATTTAGGATCGCAATTCCAATTCACTGAGAATATTTCCCATTACTGCTAAAATATGTGATCAAAATGGCGGCAGCAAACAATTGATCAGAATTCTATGTTTGGTTATAATAAGAAACCATTTCCTCTTTCTGCGCATGTGCGTATATTACGCGAACTGAATATTGAGAACTTCCAGTATTATAAAGGGGGAAAAATATCTTCTCTGGGTGTTTTTGCAAGATAACTGCAACAGTGTATACCGAAACAATTGCAGAATCGATATAATGATCTAGTAGAAAGTTATGAATCATTGAATTAAAAAGTTGTTAAATGAAATGCTTAAACTAGTTTAACAAAATCGAAAATCAACTTTCGATGGGGCCACACTGTCTCCTAGACTGAGAATTAAACGTTGTGATGTGGCTGATAAAAATTATTGTTTCTCTCAACTAAATTTTGACCATTCGATCACATTGTTTTGCAACATATTTATTATATAAAACAAATTATATCCGCATAAAGTGAACGAAAAGTCTAAAAAATAGTATTTTAATAATAAAACGCTTAAAGAAATGATGAAGTCGAACTGGTGGCCTTGTGGATTACGGCGCTTAGCCAGGGACTCGAAGGTCCCGGGTTGAATCCCGGCTGGGGCATGGATGTTTGTGTTGCTTGATTTTAACTAGAACGTGACGGATAATCGCGACGGGTCGAAGCCAAAAGTTAATAGAATGACCCATACAAAATAAAGTTTACCCAAGTTTTAAAGAAATGATAACCAGATCCTGAAAGAAGGTTTAAGACCCCGCCGCAGACTGGCGACTTTCGTAGCTACGATATCAGAGTTTCGTCATGGGCCTAATGGGAATAACATGCATTTCTGCGTAGGCTATCAGAAATAAGATAAAAAAAACTTCGGGAAAGGCAATACTGGGTTCATTTCACGATAATTCAGATGTTATAAGAACGTGTTCCATCAAGTTGTTTCAGTTATTACAGAATGTCAGTGCAGGCAATTTATGAACTATTGAACACTGTGAAAAATCGTATGATGAAACATGAAATCCAAATTATTATTTTTATTTATTTTCAAAAGTACCACAACGAGCAGCCGTAGCTCAGTTGGTAAAGCGTCCGCTTCGTATTCAGTAGGTACTAGTAGTGTGTTCGATACTAGTGGCAAAACATTTTGCCTGAGGTTCTTTTTACGGTTTTTCCTCAGTAACACAAGACAAATGTCGGGATGGTACCTTCAATTTAGGCTCTGGTCGACATCTTCCAACATCCTTTCTCCCACCCTATTCCCGCCTAAACCATAGATACCTTATTTAAATTTGTTTGAATTGATATTAACGTTCTCAGAGCTGGTCAGCTTCTAAGAACGAAACCTATAGATTTTGGTAAAGTGGGGTTGAACCACTCCGTTCAATGGACACCAGTGAGAACTCAACCCGTGACAACACGGAAAGAAAGTGAGTGTGCCAATCACTTAGTCACCATAGATGCTAAATTCAATTCAAAAGTGCCAACTACATATTACTGAGGGATGGGGGAGAGTCAACTCAATCAAAATCTATCGAAGAGCACTTATCTTTATCTATATACAAAATTATACAAATATATATTGCAATCCATATGTCTTAGTTATCTTTTTCATCAATTTCTTTTCTTTATAATTTATTTATCGCCCTTAGGTTCAAGTTGGGACAGGGGAGAGGAAAGGATTCAGGAAGGTGTCGACCAGAGCCTAAGTTGATGGTACCATCCCGCCATTTGCCTGGTGTTACTGAGGGAAACTCCTAAAAAAATCGGTCAGGATGGTCGAACGCTGGGATTAAACTCACGACCTTCCAAATACGAAATGTGAGGTCAAAGTGCTACCAAAGTAGCCAAATGTATGTCTACAGGCTCTTCAAAACATGTGTGACCATGCGTTTCAAAAGAAATTGCTGTTGCTGAGCAACAGACGCTCTGAAAATGGTTGTCGCCCTACCACAATTGTAGCACGTTTACGGGCGTCCATATAAACCTGTGTTTCCTATTACAAAGGTCACTAGTCTTCGGGAGCTCTAACTCATGAGCTGAGAACTGTAAGAAAGTGCAAAATAGCATCAGAATGCTGAAGCATATGATAGTAATATCTCATCATTTATGAATTAGAACTGAGAGGACTATAAACAGAACTACAACTAAATGGAAATAGTAGGATTTTCAAGATGAGAGTAAAGTGCAAATATTATAGAAATAGTTTATTCATTTGCTTCAGATTCGGTCGTTAAAATAAAAAGGATGGAACACAACTTACTTAATTTCATTAACCTACTCTTCAAAATTTATGGAAGCAAGAACACGTAAATTTAACGATCGTCTACTTTTATTAAATTTTGTTGAGACTGTCACATCTCACTATGTTAAATGTACTTCCAATGTAACATTTTTTTAAAAAAAAAACTGTTTTGATGAAACGAGAGGTACACATTTCCTCTGATATCTCTCGCTGTGTATTGTTGGTAAAAAATGAATGAACTTGCGGGAAAGCCGCTTCGTTGATCTATTTTGTCGAAGCTGTTATTAAAGATACCTTCGCGATTCTTCGTAGTGATTTAGAACGATTTTCGAAAACTAGCGGCCACGAAGAAAAATGTATTTTGGGACCAGAACTGAAACCGGGTCACTTTCTGTGACCCAATCTGACTCGAGCATAGGTGACCCGGTCCAAAATTTGACCCGAATTACCCGATTGACCCAGTTCCAAACTTGACCCGAATAACCTGCTTGACCCGGTCCGTAACTTTATCCGAATGACTCGGGACCCGGTCTTGACCGAAATCACCGAGTCAACTCCATGATCGAATCTTCACCCAATTAACCCGATGGCAATATCTTGCCCCGGTGACCAGTCTTGTTTCTATGGTTAAAAGCAATTCATATTATAATGTTAAATTCCTTCAGAAGTGAGCTATGTATGGGTACTTCAAATCTGAGAGTTTTAAAAGATTTTCATGCTTTTATCCTATTTAATACTTCACACACAACAATTATTTCAGAATAGCCTTTCGGAGGGAGTATTTGCACATCCCATTTGTGTTCTTTCCGTGGATATGAGACTACTTTTATTTATATGTTACTACTAGCGTTAGGAACTTTTCGGCGTCGTATTTTTTGTACTCTGGGAAGTAACACCCCTGCTCCCAGTTACCGCAGATGGGAAGACTTGTTCAAACTGAAATCTCTGCTTCGTCCTCCGGATCACCTGGTCCGAAGCATAGAGCCGGCGACCCGGTCCAAAAAGTGATCCGACTGACCCGTTTCAGCTCTGTTTGTGACGCGGCACTTGATTTCAAGAACTACCTGGAAAAGAGAGAGATTTGATGCTGCTCCCTAAAACTTTTAAATCGTTTATACATGTGATAAAGAAGTTTGTATTCACAGCAGATAACAAAGTGATTAAGGAATGACGAAAATAGTAAATTAATCATACACGTAGAAACGTTCCTTGATTTCAGATCCATATATCGACGCTCATCTCACGAACTGACTTATCGGATTTTCGCTACTTTGCAGAAGAGCGTATTGCTTGTCTCAGGCTCACGCTACAAAAGTACTTCTCACGCTACGAAGTTAATAAATAAATTTTAAATTATTCAGCTCACAAAAAAAAAACATTTTGAGGGTAATAATTTATCCAGAACTTTCTTGTAAGTAACGTACCTGGAAAGCTCCAATTTTGTAGGATTGTCAGTTCGTCAGATGAGTGACGATCATAATCATATTATCATTTGCAAAACACGTGAAAAAAACTGCAAGATTTCTGTAAGTAAGCTGCTTTTTGACTGAATTACAATGCCAGGTAATTTGATACACAACAGTGTCTGCAATCCCTAATGCTAATACTACTCTCGTGTACCTCCATTTTGGGCTACATGAAAGAGGAGACACCAAATCCAGAAACAAGGAAGGTCCTCCTCACCCCTATAAACAGCACTCTGTCTACTTGTATAACGATTCTTGTAATTTCTAGTTTTAGGCATTTGCATATGAAATTATAAATCTAACTTCTGGTGAATTACATTTTCTAGAAGAAAAAATATTTTAAATAAAAGCTTATTAAACTATTTCTAGTAACTTCACTTTGTCTGTCTGTAAGTGTTGTTAAAATCTTGTAACTCAATTTTAATCCACTTTCATTGCTCAAATCGTCTTCAAATTGCAAGCGTACAGATAGCTCTGCTGATAATACCAAATTTTTAGAAGACTCACCACTCAGCCCCTACTCAAGTATATGTCGTTTCTTAAAGGCTTCACGGATTTATCTATTACTGCAAAACAAAACACTAAAAAGTATAAAGTACAAACCAGTGTTACCAGGTGGAGGGAAAATTCCCGGAAAACACGAAAGGTTAAAGGGAAAAAAAAAAGACAAAAATCGGGAAATTTTGTTGAACCTTTTTAGCACATTTTAATTTTCAGTAATTTTGAAAGCAAACTTAGCAGTCGGGGAAATAAATCGGTACATTTTTAATCATTTTGAGGGGAAATATTGCGACGGGAACCTGACAACACTGCTACAAACTCAGTGATTATCCTTTTTAAGTATAATCGAATTAATTGATTTATGGGCTCTTCACAATTTTATTAAAAGTACGTATTAAAATATTATTATTATTTTAGGTCCCTTGATAGCGAAGCTATAACTAAAGGGACCTTATAATCCAGCTCAGCATGTCCGTCTTTCCGTCCGTATTCAGAATGTAAATCTCAGGAACTACAAGGTGTAGAGAGAATCTTCAGATGCCGTTGGGAAGGTCTTCACTAAACTAGCTCAGGACCGCCGGAACCGTTTTGATTGACGCAGTAGTTCAATGTTGCTAACCCATTCCTCTAAAAAAATATTCAAATTGCTTCCATTCAGTTAGACGTAGCTGAGCTAAACTTGGTATAAGCACTATTCGATACAATAGGAATGTACTGTCCCTAAGCATTACAATTGTCAGTGTTGCCAGCCTATTTTTATAGAAATTAATGCTTGTGCGGATAAATTGGTATCAAAGGACCGGAACCTTTGCGATTATTGATAGAATCCCACAGCTCTTTTTTTTTTCACTTTCTAGTGCATTATTGATTAAGCTAAATAAAATCATTTCCCTTAAAAATTGTCTCTTATCTATTTCATTTTTAGTGTAGAGTCTAAAATATAAATAACTTTCTATATAGCGTTCTATTAAAGCATTCAAAGTTGTTCCCGAAAGGTCACAAAAAGGAGTCTGAGACGATTCTTGTGTGATTACAAAAGCTCCATTGTGGTATTAATTTTTAATAAATACATGTCATCATGTTTCAAGATTTAAAATTTAAACACAGTCACGTACCTACAAGTTAGCTTCTGGGGAAGATCTGAGGTTTGTATGGGTGTAACAGTTATGTAAAATGCATATCATTTTTGCCACAAATAGTACTTATTTTACAAAAGATCTGAATTTCTAGGTACGTCCCTGTTAAAAAATATTTATATTTGTTTACTTTTTAAAACTTTTACAAGGAAATTTACACTATAAAAGAACACACACTGACGCCTAAAGGACATAAATAAATTCAAACTAAAACTCTATAAAGAAGAGAGCCTAACAAATTTATTTAAGAAAAGGAGAAAAATGATACCACGTTATTTTGTTACGTGCTTTTTCGAATATCAAGTCTGTTTCAAATAAATGGACTTAGGATAGTATATTGGGACTTGGGGATATGATTCACATACAAGCACGTTGCAAAACTATACCTTAGAGATACTTACTTTTCTACTTCATATATATTTGTGCAAGATTCAGAACCAGCAAAGTAGAAATGAGAACAGTACGGCAAGAGAAAGTACGACAGATTCAGAAACCTCACGCACTCATTGACTCTCCTATACACACGTACCGTTTTACTTTCTCTCACGTCTGTAAAGAAAATCCTTCAGCCGAGGAGAATAGAAGGAGATAGGAAGGAAAAGGGAACAGAAAAAATAACAAACCCATGGACCAGCAACATCCCTCATCCAGCCACCCACTTACAAAACTTGAACACACACACAGAGAGAAAACACTATACCAAGAGTAAGGTTGTTTTTTAGAGCCTCGTATATCGTGAGATGCCTGGAGCCATACAGTCTGCGAAGAACAGCCGGAAAACGAGACCAAAATAAAGAAAAAGAAAAGAAAAATAGACTGAGAGAAAGATGAGGAAATGTAGTCTGCAAGAGTTAGATAGAAGGATGGGAAAGCTTTTTTCTATTTCTTAGAGAATTTCGATAAGTGGACCCTGCACGGTTGCAGTAAACGAAAAGCACGACGCACACCACGAAAGGCGAAAAAAAAAGTAGAAGAGAATGCTGAGTTATGTATACAGCTGCGAAAGGCACCGAGAGAGCTTAAGGGATATTACCAACCAGTATTATTGTACACAAAAGCCTGTAGATGGCAGCAGAAGCTGTGGTGTGTGTGTGTGAAGGTGGGAAGTGAGAAGACGGTTATCCTCATTAACTACAGTAAACAGTTATTACTGTATAAAGCGAAGGCGTAAATTGGGCTTTGTCTAAGTACATAATCTCTGATGTAACTGAATAGACCAGAAAGGTCGTTTTCAACCATACTTCGAGGGCATATACTTTGCGATGTAGAAAGAATTTTCTTTTCAGTGCATTGATCTAAAGCATACAGCTGTAATATTACTTCACAATGAGTACATCTTCTACTAAAATAATCTAATTGTACCCAAGGGTAATGCCCTTTATCTCCTTTGTCTGGTTCAACTGACAACGACTTTTGTGTTTGTAGAAGTAGCAAAATTAGTATCCACTTCACCAAAAGAACTTTCCAGCATCCGGTAACGACTCTTCTTGCGATCTTTGGGATCAACCATACTTAAAGTAATGGCCAAAGATTCCGGAACAACATCTTAACAAATCAGGAATGTTACGTTTTCTTTCCATTTATAATCATCACAATGGCTCAATCTTGAACAAATGTTACGTTTTCTTTCCATTTTTAATCATCACAATGGCTCAATCCTGAACAAATGTTACGTTTTCTTTCCATTTTTAATCATCACAATGGCTCAATCCTTAACGAATGTTACGTTTTCTTTCCATTTTTAATCACCACAATGACTCCATCCTGAACTATTCGATGTCTTATTTAACCATCAAAATTTGATGTGAACAATGATATCTCCTACACTAGAACTCAGTACCACATTACTATGAGTGTAGCGTGTCCAAGAATATTTAGTAGGCGTTCAGAGAAACGGATTTGATAAACATATGAGTTATTTCATTAGAAATCATCAGATAGGCTCTGGCAGTGGAATTTTAATTTTGATGAAAAAGTCGTGCTAGCGAGAACTTTCACACTTTGCTGGCTATTATAGGACACAAAAATATTAATGTCTTAAAAATTAATCGATGTATGTCTTTGAATTAACTATAAACAGTAAAAAAATGTTTGTGTTAATTCAACACTTTTCGGTGTCCCACCGTGACTACCACTTTTTGTATTAAATCAACACAACACACGGTGTTAATTTCCGTACTAGCAGCAAAAAGAAATGTTACGGCTGCAGCAAGATTTGAACATGGGTTGCTAAATTAGAAGTTCAACATGTTATCGTCTAGGGTATACCGTCAGACAGAAAAAGAACACAAGAGTGAAACAGTATTGGAATTAAAAATATGTTGTTGAACCCCAATGATGTCCTGGATGTTTTAATGTATGGTTTGTGTGGTAAATCTTGAACCTCTGATCCAAGTTGGTACGATAGGTGGTGTTCGCTAAGTACTATTTACCTTAAATTCCGCCAGATTTGCAACCCAACTTAAATAACCGCACAATGTGGGGGCAACGAGCGTTACTCATAGTACAGCATTGTGCTGTTGTCTATGTGCATTTGCTATAATTATCTAGTTTCTAGGAAATAATTACTATTTATTTCGGAAGGAAACTCGGGAAATAGACTGTGAATGAACTTATTCAATGTTTCTAATTTACATGATAAAATGACTGAGATTTCGGGCAACGAACTTAAGATCCTAATTCTAACCTACTTGATGCACTTATTAATTTATGACAATAAATTTAATAATAGAAATATAATCATTAACAAACAAACAAAGTTTCCAACTTACCTAACATTCATTTGGTAGAAGACAGTCAGAGATCAGATGTAATAGTCTGTGTTAGACGTAATACACAATGTTCGTAGGCAGATCTGAACGAAGTCACTACAAGTATGATTGAACTTCTATATTCGATAGCAAAGTACAAAAGAGCTGAGTTTGGTCGGCAGCACCAAGTCTATTGCCACTAACCGTGGACGCCAATCACAGTTCACTTCTCTGTGAGGTGTGTCCTCACAGAGCACCAATCACAATCGAGTCGAACTTTGGTTTTACTTTGGTTTCTCGTAGTTCGGCCAGCTGAGCAAGGTGGACTTCAGAATGTTTGTGTAAATGATATTTGTAATGCTAGCCTAAGTTGACCTTTGGCTTGCTATGTAAACTTGTACTTTGACTAAAGAATGTCTAATTCATAACATTCCGTTCTGTCGATGAAATATGTATGATATGTGTCTGCATCTGTCTCCTTGATTCATGAATGAATTTCTAAATACAAATCGTTGTTGGAAACTGAACTACCTTTAAACTAACAATAATAACATAACATTTTATAAATAATTTTCTGGTTCTTAGTTCGTGCGCTGTTTCTTAAAATTAAACACATTCATTTTTTAGTACATATTTACAGAATTAATTATATTCGCATGATATGCTTCCCGACACCAAGCACAAAGGAAGTTAGTCGCACGATTTATGTCATTGTTTTTAACACGTGTCCATATTCCCATTCATTGAGAATATGTTCCAATTCTATGAAAGTAAGCGATCAAAATGGCGACAAGCAAATATTTGATGCCTAATCAACACCGTATGTTAGGTTGATTTAATACAAGGAAGTGATAGTCACACTCATACACCGAAAAGTGTTGAATTAACACAGGCATTTTTACTGTGTATGAGGGAGGTGTTAATAGATTAATACTGTTTACTTTTTTTTTTACAAAAACGAAATTGACATAATTGAAACATAGCATTTATTCGTAGAAGTATAGCATTTATGAAATGTTAAATTAGTTGGAAAATTATGCTCTTTATGATTTGTGATATGGTCATTAATTACTTGTGTATTTCTTGGTGTGTTTCAGTCTCCCAAGTCCCACCAAAGCTATAGAATCTTCAAGAAAGTCATGTATTGGATAATGTTTCTCTTACTGATATAACAAAGAAATGAGATATATTTGCTGGAATATTTATTTTGTTGGTAACCCTGAAATGAGGTTTATACCAGTACGTAATTTCATTCTTTATTCAAAACAAACCCATATATATATATATTTTTTAATTCTCCAGTTCCATCGTCAGTGATGTTACAGAGCCAGGTTACATTTCCGCTACATGTGCTACATAATCTTTTTCTTAAATATCGTTCCTTTTATATTGATATGTTAATCTGATTCCAAGCTAGAGTTGATGACTAATTTTCTAAGATGGGGGTCGAATTCATTGAGTTTCACTTGCCCATGACCGAGGGAGGTATTCTGAATAGCTACTGTTGCATTTGTCAAGTTGGTAGAGGTGCAGGTCACATTTAAGTAGATAGTTAAGGAGAGTTGGTTGTAAGTAGATATTTCAATTGGTTACCGAGTAATAGCTGTAACATCATATTAAGAGGTAGTACCTGATATCTTCATGAGGCACATAATTAATTAGGTAGGAATCTAACCCTTTCCGTCCGGAGCTAAACGTTGTTTATTCCACGTCCGTCGATAGAACAATTTCATCAGAAGATATTGCGTGGTAGTCATTTTTCAAAATGGCGGGTGATATCGCAATGGTTCTTGAACTCTCTCTGTCTGCCTCTCAAGTACGTTAAATGCTTTATTGAGACAGCAGAATACACTTTAGATTTCGATTCAAGTGAGGCTTTCCCAATATAGTACAGCAGTCCTGCTATAAGCATTTTGTTAAGTACACTTGTACTGACATTTCGTCTGTACATTTGTACTGACAAGGCGAAAGTCGCGTTCATGACCGAAAATACTGTCAAATTGGAACCAGTCACGGAAATTTAAATATACCTATTAACGTCGCTGAGTAACTTTAAAACCAACAACATATGACAGCATATACTTAGGGTGACTATACGTTCCGAATTTTCGGGTTTTGTCACACACACACAAAATTGAAGTCCCGAATTTCATAAAAAAAATGAGATATAATTTTATTTGATAGCGGCATTTGAAGTAAATTTTACATTGGTTTAACTCTAGTGATCTTTCTTAACAAATGCAGTGGTCTGTACATCTTAAT
>JAGDQP010065955.1:0-11347 GCA_022664845.1 Lepisma saccharinum | reverse complement strand
TTGATGAAATACTTTCGTCGTGAGCATCGAAGTCAACGCGTCAAATAAAAGCGGTGAGGTCGAGCCACTGAAGTCCAGCTTGGAGTCGAGAGCTGGAGTTAGGGCTAGTCTTATATACTAATTTGGGCCCTTACTACAAGTCTGTGAACGTGTACGCAAGGTGCTGTCTCTGATCTAGGCTTTCGGAGATTTTCCTTTCATAATTGAAAGCAAGAGTTCAGCTTCGCAGAAGACGATGGTTATTTGCTTTGAGGTGAATAGCATTTCGTTTATGTCATGACTTCAGTGCATTTCACAAATATAGCTAGCATGCAGATCCGCTCATCTTTAGCAAAACAATGGTGACTGGATTTATTTCCATTTTCTCAACACAAATTACATCAATAATTTGAATAATAAAATTTTGAATATTTTACCTATTTTAACTAATTTAACTATTTTGGCTATTTTAAATACTTCCATTGCTTGAGTACTTCACACTAGATCAGTGATAGAAATACCACACTGTAAAAACAGTACCGCAAAAATTGTTAGTACGAAATTGGTATTTTGTTCTCCCAAATTTTCAGTTGTAGCTACTATCTAAAACTGGTACTGCTCATTTGGTAGAACCATCTGGCTAACAATTATTAATAATAGAACATATAAAAATATATTTTTAGTAAAAAAAGAAGAAAAAAGTCTTGCCCCCGCTGAGATTCGAACCCGAGATTTTTTACTCAGCATGTCAAGGCCTTCCTTACCACTGCATCAAAGCGACGCCCTTTCAAACGGTGGGTTCGTCGTTACATTTACAGTGCACGTGTTACGTAAGAAGCCAGAGAGGTCGCGCGTACAAGATAGCGTCCTCGCGCACGTTATTTGTTCCAAAACTGTCTGCCTCCTTACGGAGAGTCCGAAGATAGCCGAAGTAAAACCGAAGTCGTTGTGCGCTCGTGACTTCACTCAGACGTACAGTATAGGTTCAGCAATACGATTTGAAACGAGGTAATAAATTGTACTTCAGATTTGTATTTGTACTGTCAATAGGGAGAGAAAAGTTCATGTACATCCAAAATTTGTAGTTCAAGTACTTCCGAAACACGTCGAGACATATAATTCTTCTATTATACTTCTGCTTTCGTAACAACAGCGATACAATCCCCTACTTTCTGACGTGCTGTTTTAAGGGTATAGTGAAATATATATTTAGCGGTCTGTAGGATTACGAATCTTCGCTAGCCCATTATAAATTCAAAATATATGCCAATTAGTTTAATCCAATTAATCACAGTTCTAACCAGTGTGGTAATTGAAGGGGGAAAGAGGGTAAATTCCCAGGCACTTCCTAGATACTTCCCCGAAAACTCATTGCCTTTGTGCTTTGTGGGGGGGGAGGTTAACTTGTTAATAGCTTGATGAGCGTGAAATAAAGGATGAACTTTACCTTCTAAAAGTAAAATAAAATAACAGTTAAATAATCGAAATATTCAAGTTACTGAAATGGAATCTCAACTCAGAGGGCAGTATAAAATTTTATAGCAGTGACTTATTAGTATCATCGGACAGTAACATGTCCAAAATCTTTGAATAGTCAGGACCGTCAGTCTTACCGTCTGGTGTGTTAGATTCATTGTTCATGAGTCAGTGGAAATTAATGCAGTGTGATTAAATGTTATTAGACTATTTGAAGTCATGAAGAGGTATGGCACTGTCACTGTGCAAACAAAGGATGTTGGATGTCGAAATTTGTAGAAAGAAAATATTTTAGCAAACATGAAAAGATAATTTATATCGAAGATTTCATGTCGAAGAACGAGGTTTATGTGAAATCAATCATGGCCAACTGATACTACAAAAATTCTGTATGGTGAGCAGCGTATGTTGCTTTTGTTTGATTATTTCAAACCTGATCCACAGAAGTTAGTTTTATACTTCCTGAATTACGAAACCTACAATAAAATTGTTAGTGAGGACCTGCAGAAATGTCATTTATCAGAGGTAGTGAAATTTCACGACACAAAACAAACGGGGATCGTTAGCTTACGACTTTACAGACGACTAGCTTTAAAATGTACTGTTTTAAAACATTGTCTAACGGGTAATTCATTAACATTAGTGGGCTTACGTTAGATAACAATATAGAACAATTTTACGCCCATTGAAACTTTTTTTACAGAATGAAAATGAATAGAAATGTTTGACTTTATCTAATTTCATGTTTCATTTCTGTATGTGGTGAATAAACAAAGTTAATAATGCCAAACAAACCTACGAAATGTATTACTTTATGAATGAACAAAATCAGTAGAATAGTCTTGTCCAATAATCTTCACATGTGTGCTAAAGAATTAGATCTAATAAGCAGGATATAATCTCAGAACATACACTATAAGTGCACTTCTTTCATCCCTAATTTTTCTTTAAACATGGAACGCAGTCATTACATTTTGTAATTGGTATGTTCTTTATATTTGGCTGAGCTATTTTTCCTTGCTCTTCGTTGATATCACCCAGATCTTGTTCAAAGAACTTGTAAAGGTGTTGTTTCCTTTTTCTCTTTAGCGTTGTTGTTGATGCTTTATTAGAATATTTTCTCTAACGGACATAATTATTATCTAGAAAATCTTTACAGTAAAAAAAGAAGGTTAAAATCTGAATTAAACGAGAAAATATGGATCTCTTTACTAATTTATACTAGCTAATAACGTGCATTTAACTTGGAGAGAAACAAATTACTTATAAGTAATTATCCATCTTTATTGTACCAATTCTATACGAACGAATAAGCATACAATTAATTATATACACGTATATACAAACAAACTTGCATAGATCATTTGAGATGGTTCTTCGACAAACGTGGTTATTCTCAATAAAAAAGCATGAACAAGTTGTGATCAACAGTGATCTTTCGTTATTTACTTCCTTGGTAAATATTAACATTAAAAATTCATTTTTTAATTTATCACAATTCAGAAAGTAGGGAAATAGAGCATTTGTAGCGAGACAACTGTTGGCGGTCAGAAATGTAGTACACGATGCGATCAATAATATGAATAGCAAAAATTCCTATTTCCCGAGGGGTCTTAAGATTGACGAGGGATCACAAATATTCTAAATTTCAGCCTGATTGAACTAATCGGACGAACTAATTTTTTACTTAGCAGAACAATACTAATTAATTTTACCAAGTTAAGATGGATCTATTTCTGCAACATTAAGGCAAATACCTCGTAGAAAAAAAAACATTTAGTGACTTCCAAAAAATCTAATCTCTTCTGAGATTTCAACTCGATTTTCTAAATTCTCTATAAATAAAATCCTGGCCCTACGTGGTTCCTTTTACCAGTACACTTCCAGCAATTTTATAAAATTAATCAAGTTGGGTTTCTTGTCATAATGTACCTTTCATGGGCTACCGCCCAATATCCACCATCTACAGCATTTCCTTAACAAAAACTATTCTTAGTGCTCTACCCAAAACCAAGTAACAGAAATTAAACCGTATAGATAATAATCTTAAATTTCTAACTACGTACTATCTACTCCAGATAGACCAGTAAAAATTCCCAAGTATCTTAAAAAAAATATTCCAAGATCCTCTCCAATTTCGTGCAGCAACCGTAATACAATCCCATCTCTACATCATGAAAGAAAAATAACAAAAATTAATACACTTCCAGATTCCACCGTTCATCCCGTAATCATGCATTTTATCCCAATTTTTCCTTTGCCAACATGAGCCCAGGTAAGAACCCAGTACCCTACATGCTTCCTTAAAATTAGATACCTCCGTTTCCGTCATGCTTCATTAAAATTAGATACCACCTTCATCTCCCCGAGATGAATTTTACATGCACCAGAAATAACCCATTTATCCAGTACACCTTAAAAATAAAAAACAACATGCAAAGAACATATTCCACTATCACTGCTATGCAAAATTAAATCATGGAACCCACTTTCAATTTAACGTCTAGTCAGTATGTAGCATTTGCCTAACAGAAAATATAATTTCCGTTACAGCTTTGACGTACTCTGAATTCTTTAAACAAAAATTCAATTTAAGAAAAATAAATTCTGACAAATAATAAAAAACTTACATTTAGAAAGTCTTATCTGTGAAATCGTGGTAATCAATTCTGTATCCACATTGTAATTCAGATCCACCTACCGTGTTCTGACCAATGGACCTTATCTCTCATCCAAGAGAGAATTTTCGCTTGCCATTGCGGGTGAAGAAGAGATATGTGTAAATTACATCTGGCCTGGACAGTGGCTACCGACGCTCTGCTTCCCTCGAAAACTAGATCAGCCGGGGAAGGGAAAAACACGAAAGCTGCGCGAAGCAACAAGCGCGCAACCAAGCTTTCTTATTCAAACACATATATACCATCTCCAGTTAAAAACATGACATACTCATAAAAAAATTAACTTTAAAACAAAATATAGAAATACAAATTATTCAATCTTTCTAAAGGAAAAACAAGATCCTCATTTACATTGAATCTATCTTCTCTTAATTTGTGTTTTATAAATTCCAGTAAGAAAGAATTTTTCTCTTTCTTACAAACTCAATGGCTCTGGAGAAACTGGCGCTTATATTGCAATTGAAACTTTTCAAGACATCTAACATGTTTTCTACTATTGTATTATTGTTAGCATCTTTTGCGTTTTCCAGAAAGGTTTGAACAACAGATCTTAATTACATAATTCCTATATATCAATTTGCTTCACGGATTTTAAAATCCTTAACTTTTCATGACTTTGTGGGTTTGGGGACCTGCAAAGATATTACTTACGAAAAAATAACACCAGAAAGCTTAACAAGAAGAAATGAACCGAACTTCCAATCTGTTTTAATAGGCACTTAGTAATCAGATGCCTATTTAAAATATATTTAAAAAATGAGAATAATAATTTTGGAAAGCAGCCTAAATAATATTTGATACTATGTATCAAATGATTTAATCCATAAGTTGAAGATGCTTGCTATTGAAAAGAAATTTGAAGGCCTGGACTTTGTCATATTATTTTACGGATCTTCGAATATTTCAACTCTTCAAAATTTGATTCAATTAATGTAAGAGAAATTAGTAAATATTAGATTTTCAAAATTTTACTATTACTCTGGATTGTTCAGTACTTTTAAAAATTGAAAATATGAAGTGCGAATACAAGACCTTAAGAGGGTCCACAAATTATTACTTTAGAATAGATTGAATTATTCGTATTTCGTGTATAATTTCTATATATATATTATAGAAGTTATATTCAGAACTATCAATATTCAGAAAAAAAGAGTACATTCAATAAATAGAGTTGGGTGATGATACGTTTGTGATTCGTGTTTTCAGTTTTGATATTTATAAAATCAGTTTTGTTGCATATATTTGTGATTACATAAATTAAAATGACAATAAGTGAATAAATGTAAGGACAAAATTCCAAGGAGCCCATGATGAAATTCATGCAGTGAAAAGTGCAAAAAACATACACTAAACGTATGACAATAAAATTATTGTGGAAGGTTTAAGACAATTGTGGAACAAAGGGATTATGAAACAGCTCAGTCGGTATAGAAACACAAACTTCCCCACCTCAAAGTACTTCAATTTCAACACTGCTTCAAACCCATTTACATGCTTTAAATAATACTGTAAGTATATCTGAAAATCTTATTATAGGGGGGGGAAATATTTTCTTAATAAGTATTGTACGGTACAAAAGCGGTTGCAATGTACGAATTTACTTACGTGTTTTAGCCTTCGTGGTATTAATTAAAGAACTAAACACGTTTTTAAAAACATAATTGTTTACGTTACAAACTTGTTAAAGCTATCATCAAAATATGGAGCTTAAGAATGTCCATTGGAAGGTCACATAAAAAAATGGAAAACTATTTACACATAGTTTTATGTTACTGCGTGTTGGTTAAAACAAATATAGCCACCACATACTAAGAGATGTAACGACTGTTAACTTAGGCACTGTACTGTGGGAAAAAGGTGAATTTGCTTTTTACCTCTAATTTTCATAAATGTAAGTAGAGTATTGGTGGTGGGAGGCCAAGAAAAAATTTACGGAGTGTCGCTCCCACCCTAGGCTGGTCAGAAATCATTTTTAAAAGTCCGGAATATCTCGTACGAAATTTATACTTGTCTTGTTCTATTCTACGGTCTACATTAAACAGGATACGTTTACTATACTCCTGTAAAAATTTTGAAATCCGTGAAGTTTGAATGAGGATTTGTGTTGCGCACCTTCAAGAAGTTCAGAAAAACTTGGGCAGACATCTTGATTTTGATGCGACATTTTTACACACGAATTTAAAAATAACGGATTCGTATAGTAAGATATTCTTAGCACGCGAACCAGAAGGGTTAAAATTTTAAACTTTATATAAAAAAGTAGGTATTTTTGGCAGATGAACTAAAATAAAATGTTCATTTTTGCATCATATAATTGTGTGTGCCATTTTTCTAAAGCGCCATCTGCCTCCCCTCCCCGTATAAAATGTAAGGTTGGTTCAAAAGACCGGACACAGTCTTATATTTTATAGGCTGACAAGGAAATGGACAATCTTAATACACAAATATAAAATGGATGTGGACGAATACATTTTCGGGTACATGACCAACGTGCCCGACATATTAAAATCCACCATTTTGGATGGGATGAAATATATTTAAAATGACAAGTGGTCGTGTAACATAAATCAAACAACACGAAAATGTTCCTAGAAAGCCATTCTACTGGTCAGATGTGATCTACCTGTTACGGTGGAGTATCGCCACTTAAATTCATGCAAGACCAAGACCAAGACCAGGGATACCGATGCAAGACCAAGACCAAGACCAAGGGGTGCAAGACCAGGACCAAGACCAAGACCTTACCTGCAAGACCAAGACCAGCCTGCAAGAGTCTTGCACACGTACTATTTGAATATTTTTAAAACGTGGAAAGGAAGGGGAAATCATTATATCCTTCACTTGAATTTCTTTGGCTTCTGTAAAAATTCCGCTCGAGTGAAGGTGTCCCCAGTAATGCAAACCATGTGAGTGGATCTGAGAATCATGCCGCTGTTACTGTAGCATACTAAACTTACACTGTACACTACTGCACACTAAACTTACAATAGAGGGGAAAAGTTTCTGTTAAGGGTCAAGTAAAGCCAAGATCTCCGACAAGAGATGGCAGCACTATTGTTATGGGCCTTCATTGTTATGGGCATAATAACAATGAAACGATTTCAACAATGAACAAGATAGAAAATGAAAAATCGGCAAAGATAGAATTCTTGAATTACTTATGAACTTTCTTCCCTGAAAGTCTGAACGCTCCAGGATTGAATTTGTAGGAGCAACATTGAAATTTCGTGCAACGATAAAAATATGTTAGACACATACGGAGATAGTTCTGCTATATCTTGTTGAAGATCTTGGCTTTACATTCCTCTTAAGGATAATTTGGATAAAGGCCAAAGGAACTCTGATGTCCTGGCTTTTCTGATGTTAGGTTTGTCGTGGTATGGTCTATTGATTCAGATAAAGGTGGATTATGGTCAGTTCGGAGTCTGTACTGAATTGTGTAACCAAGTCTTTGTGTTCTAAGCTACTGGTCGATTTTATAAAATGTGTGTTGATATGTGTTACTGAAAACTGAGTTCTGTTTTATGTGTTATGCTACGGAGAACTGAGTCTGAACAAAACAACAGTTTTTGCAGTGCACTTGGTAATTGTTCGTCTCTTGCTTGTAGATAAAGTCGGGAGGAATATTACAAGATGTAGGCTATGGTTTTGGATGCAACGCAAAAGTTACTTTAGAGTAAGCTAGAGGTAACAGGCGTGTGAGCTTGTATTCAGCACAGAAACGCTTCAAATTCACCAGGTTTACTTTGATACATTTGTTCAACAGAAAAGTATTTTCCACAAACTCGTAAGTAATTTTACCGAGCCATCTTGGCTGAGGTTTTCTAAAGTTTTCCTCAGTTCCACCAGGCGAATGCTGGGATGGTGGTACCATAACTCAAAGCCCTGACCGCTAGCTTTCCCATTGTTGTCCCAAGCGTTAGGCCATAGATGCCTGTTAGACTTAAATCAATTCAAATTCAAATTTGTAAGTAATTATACTTTCTATCACTCTTCTGCCAGAGCTTGCTTGAGCCATTACTAGTCTCATTATCGTCAATTGTCTGGGTTTGTGGACATTAGTGCTTCTTAGACGAAAACAACAACACTAACAAGGGAACCTTTTTTTTGCTGTTCAGCGAGTTTTTACTTCGGACATGTTTTTGGAGTTGAACCATATTTGAAACATATAGATAGCGAAAATAACACGCCTAGACGACTCCCACTCTGTCATATATTTGTGTCCCGAATAAGTCGAGTCGTGTAATTTGAGCGACTTTTAAGCAGTAAAATCAACCGTATAGGTGAAACTTCATATTAACTAAATGAGCTATCAGATCCATTTCCGTAGGTACTTTTACGAGTAGAACACAAATTTTACCATGCAAATGTTCGCAAATTGAATGTTTTTTATACAAACTCCAGTTTATGATCGAAAATGTACAAAATTCCATAGAAAGTAATGCCGTAAAGGAACAAAAATACAACTGTGGGAAAAAGGAAGGTGGGCAGTAGATTATAAATACATAAAAAATAATGGTTTCTAATACCTTTTGGGGGGCCTACGGCGCTTGCAATCGCTAAACCACTGATCGACTACACCGTTTTTAAGAAAGAAGCGAAGCGCTGGAGCGAAGATAGCACAAAAGCGAGTGCACCTCATGGACGTAGCAAAATCGTTTCGATTCCTAGCGGTTTCGCAGTTTGGCGACTTCGGCAAGGCCTGTGTGCTCCGTTACATTCTTAAAGTTAGTTCTTTAAAAAAACGAAATTTTACAATCATAACGTTTGTAATAAATATGTTGCAATTATAAGTAAAATTAGAATTCGTTTGTTGAACTTCAAAAACCTAAATAATAATAACGAACTTAATATTTTTTACATTTATCTTTAAATAAAATACAAAAACGTGAAATGATGGGGGGCAAATTGATTGAATCACTTTCGAAAAATAAAAGAAAGTGAAATCTGTTTATATTGAAGAACAATTCATTATACTTATTTTCATTTTTAGAACTTGTTAATATTATAATTAGTATTATTGTTTTTGTTTAACTGTTTCATTTTAAAGTTCAATTTCGAATATTTATAAAAATAATCAAATCAGTTGCGTTTTCTCGTGCTTACCACAGTTATTTAAAATATTTAACTTTCAAAACATTAATAGTAAGCGTGTATGTTAAATAAGATGTTTGAAACAAATATAAGATGTGACATGACAGACGAGAATTTATTTTGGTAAGTATTTTGAAAAATATTTACTGTTCTAATTATTAATTATAATTTTAGTTTGTAATTTAGTTATGATAAAGTTTGTATGGTAAGGGGTATTATTGACAATATACGTAAACGAGGAGAGCGCAGGAGTAGCGAGAGTGTTGCAATTTTGTTCAGGAATTACACACCAAAGAGGAGAGGGGATGAAAAAATGTACGTACGAAAGTAAAAATTCATTCTTGTATTATTTAAAATGTCCGCATTAAATAACCGTGTAGTCGATCAGTGGTTTAGCGATTGCAAGCGCCCTAGACCACCCAAAAGGAATTAGAAACTATTATTTTTATGTATTTATAATCCCCTACCCACCTTCCCCGTTCCCACAGTTGTATTGTTGTTCCTTTACGGCATTAGTTTCTATGGAATTTTGTTCATTTTCGATCATAAACTGCAGTTTGTATAAAAAACATTCAATTTGCGAACATTTTCATGGTGAAATTTGTGTTCTACACGTAAACGTACCTACGGAAATGCATCTGATAACTCATTTAGTTAATATAAAGTTTAACCTTTAAGGTTGATTTTACTGCTTAAAAGTCGCTCAAATTACACAACTCAACTTATTTGAGACAAATATATGACAGAGTGCGGGTCTGTGCGTGTTATTCTCGCTATCTATATGCTTCAAATAAGGTCCGAAGTCAAAACTCGCTTAACAGCAAAATTAGTTTCCTTGTAAGTTTCAGTTAAACACAATATCCGTGTATGTTTGGTCTTCCTTTGGAACTTACCTGGAGCACGGAGAATGGTAAATAATTTTAACAGTGACTAGAAGATGACAGAGAGCACAATTCTATGGATTGTTACAAGGTAAGAACTTCAATGTCTAAATAATTTTGGACATCATTTTCGATAACCCATGATTGCATTCTGTCAAACCTTACGAAACATAGTTGTGTGCCTAAAACAGCAAGTAAACTAAAAGTAAAATAATAAAATGTTAGTGATGTTGTTCAAATTAAAGCGAAATTGAACTTCGGTAGTTCTATTCTGTACGCTTACATGAAAATAAACAATTCATTAAAACATATTTCCGTTACTATTGACGCATTAAGGCAGGCAATGATAGGCATAGCTTTTACTATTCCCTATATCCGGTGTAAAATTTACGTATGAAACGTTGCAAGACTCTTGCATGCAAGACCAAGACTTTGCGAGCAAGACCAAGACCAAGACCAGCGATACCGATGCAAGACCAAGACTGGGTATTCAAGACCAAGACCAAGACCGCTACGGTCTTGGTCTTGAACTTACTTTTGCTCATCACTAAACTAAACGTATCATTTTCGTTACACGTTATCTAATGCACGTCCAATTTCCTGCTGCGCAAATAGGACCAATTTCTGAATATTCCTTGGACGTCCAAAATATTCGTTTTAGAACCATTTATGTTATGGATATTGATTGGACGTTCACACTGTCCTACACATGGATATTCATATTATGGTCATTCATTACACGTTCACATTGCTCAATGCATTGTGACATCCATTTACTGTACGTCTATTGGACGTTCACAATATCTGTTTTCGTGATACCAATTGCTGGACAATGGACGTCCACAATGTCCTTCAAATAGACATCAATTCTCTGGATATCAACTAGACATCCATAATAACCGTTTTCGAGACATCCATTGGACGTCAATGTCTTCGGTACATCCAGCGGATGTCCAAAATATCCGTCTTAGAGACTTCTTATTTCTTGGCATGCTATATAAATTCACTTAACCTCCACGAAGACTTCTTAAGGTCTTTCATTTTCCATGTCATGTCCAGTACACACATGTTCATAGATTATATTGTCGTCCTGTGCTGTAAGGTCACCTTTTCTAGCATGATGGAGCTCCGCCCCACGACTGGCCAATGGAACGTTCATGGCTACATATTCAGGATATTCAGTTTCTGGGTAATAGACGTGGCCTCCGAGATCGACGTCGCCTCCGACATCACCCAACC
>JAGDQP010065954.1:0-11347 GCA_022664845.1 Lepisma saccharinum | reverse complement strand
AGATTTCTTCTTAACAATTATGATAGTCATCTATTATATATGGATCCACCATTCAGCATTATTATTGTCATTAATTTATTATCACTATGTCGCAAGGGTATACCATACTCGTTTTGTAAATATCGGGTTCCAAAATATTTTGCATGCTTGAAGCACTTTTTTAGGTTACAAATTTGAATAACCTTTTCTTAAACTACAATATTGGAGTGAAAAAAGAAACTTACTCAGAACAATGTCCAGCAGTAATTACAAAATTCTCGCTGATTACGGTTCCTCCGCAGATGTGACTTCCTAGTACCTGAATTGAAGCCTATAAAAATATATACGTTCATATTAGTGTTTGCATTTGGCACTAGATAGTGGTCAAGATTGGAAATGAATAAATTCATTATTAACGATAAGTCATTTTCTGTGTATTTAGGAAGTACAACATACTTTTGCCGTAAAACGTAATTAAAAACTACTTTATTAAAAGAAATTACAAAGCAATAATTACCTGTGTTAATTGAACTCAGTTTTAGCCTAGGATAATAGTCCTAATATGCATACCACATTTCGGTGATGCCATTATTATGTTCTATCCTAAAAAGTATATTAACAGTTACGGGTTGTTCAACAGGTTTAATTTCCATTCTGTGTTCAGGTTTGCAGTATTAATTCAACACATTATTTTTGAAAGGTATGAAAAAATACTATCGGTACTGTCGATTGTTTACAACGTGGAAAACAAATAAAATGAACCTTCTCTGTTTCTGTATTAAAATCTTGCTTTAGATGTCCATTTGATGGAATTGACTTACTCGTTACATTTTCGGAACTCCAACTTCTATTTTACTTTCTCACTCCGAAGTATCTTTGTTAATAGTATTCAGTTAATTCTATTATCTAAACTAGTTATTATTTATTTATATTGATACTCTTCTTCACTATGTTCTTTTGGAAATTCTTTCTAATCGCGCTATTCCCGATTCAAACCTTAGTTTTATGTGAGTAACACAGTTTAGAGATTCATTTAATTTCGTCTTCGCGAGAATCTAGGAAGAATAGACGCCAAATCACAACTTACTAATCTATATTAGGTCCTAAACAAAATGACATTTTTCTAAGGGAGCTATACTTTTGGTAAAGAGGGTTAAGAGCCACTTCGTTCAATGGGCCCAGCGGGATTTGAACATGAGAACACACGCACAAAGTGTGGAAATTCCTCAACAACCCCGGAATTACAACGGATGCAACGCAACTTTTAATGACTTCCTTGGCCTCGTTTCTAATTGTTACAAATGCTCCCAAGTATTTTTTTAACAGTCCGTATAATGTTATAAGATTTGAGAATTAATAAACTGAAGCTGGAGACCATTCAAGGTGCTTGCATTGAAACCATCATATGGAGAAACACAATAAATAAGTTCTGATTTCTAAAAAAAATGTGTTAATATAAACTATAACTGATAGACATATTTGAAAATGACTTTAAAATTCAAATCCTTCATCTGCAAGGTATTTTCTAAGTTGATTATGAGAAAATAAACTTACCTGCCACGGATATTCTCCTGGTGAAACTGGGCTGCCTCCAACAATTCTCCCACTGGGGAAGAGGTTCTTTCTAGATGCAGGCTTATTGGACTTATTGGGTGCAGCTGAAAACAAATAAAACATGATAGAATAGTAAAAACGTTAAATATCCAACTGATATTTAAAGAAAATACTAATCTATTTAATTACTTGAAAATGTTTTCGTAAAAAGGGACTGGAGTCGCTTTTTTTGTGGTTTTCAGTTATTGCTTGTTTCATGCTCTCTGCGGTAGACATTTAGACATGTTTCGCATCACAAATGGTCCTGATTCAACTACCATAACAGTAGCATGGTAGCCCAAAATCTATACCTCATACTCTTACCGTGTTAGAGAGATCGTTTTTCTCCAAACTTCCTAAATGTGACTCGAATCGCTTTTTACAATAACCTATTCAATTTATATTGTGTTCATTGAAAAGTCCTAACAGTAGAGAGAGAGAGAGAGAGAGAAAGAGAGTTATTATTTCGTTAATATTAAAAACATTGAATCGGTTGTTACTCAAATGGCATATTTCTATTGAAGGTTCATGGTACATATGTTGTTTTTTTAAAGAGAAGATTCAATTATTTTGTTACAAGAATGCAAAATAACGTTGTAATAAATATGTACTTCTTACTTTATAGCTCAGCAACATGATATTTTTATTATCTATAAAATCTTCTGCTAGAAGTCGATGATTATTTCTCTTGTAGTTATTGAAAAGGGTATTCTAATTACTTTAGACATCATCAATTATCACATTACCTAATGTTCAATTTCAATGCTATATCCGAATTGGTTCAATCATAGATTCCAGAAACCAGATAAAAATATCCATAACTCTATAAAGGAAGAACGGATCGTATACTGCAAATATCAAGGATGCTAAGACCACCTGCCAAACAATTCAAACTTTACATTACTTCCCAGAAATGAAGTTTCTGGCAAGATTCGTAGTGTTTGCTATGAATATTTTTTTAATTTCTATATGGCCTTTATCCAGCTTTGTCTTAGACAGACATAGGGTAGACAAAAGATGTAAGAGGAAGTCTGCTAGGGTCTATCTTAAACGTATTACGGGATTATTACTATTTTCTGCTGTGACTCGATAAAAATGCTGATAATGTCCGTCAGAGTGGGCAGCCGCTGGGATTGTTCGCAAGATCTTCTAATTGCTAAGTTAACAACCTAGCAATTGAGCTAATGTCGCTCTGTCTCTAAACCCATACAATCATATTGGATTATCCCACAAAATGTGACCTGAATATGTAAGTAGTTTGTTATTGGTTGTTCATATCGTTTAACTGTAAATGAAAAAGGAATAAAAGAGCAAAACTCGTTCCATTCTGAAGGAAACTAGTAGTTTAACAAATTTGTTACTAAACAAAATCAACTAGTCTTTCGACACTTAAGATAATCATATCATGTCATATAATATCCTTCCCTTCCTATGAAAAATATTAGATGAAAGAATGAATCGGTGAAGCAGAAACTCCTGAAACTAAATACAGGAGGCGCTGTTTAATACGGCATTCTCCGCTTCGACACTTCATTCTGTAATCCGGCACCAATGCAACCGCTAACGTTCGGATAAGGTCGTGTGGATTCGGGTGTGTGTTGACGTGATATCAAAGACTATTTAAAACAATAAAGGTCGTGTGATCTTTTTTTTTCCTGCCACATAGCAATTTATTACATGTTCATCTTGTTTGAGATATCATTGTACTCTTTTGTATTAATTTTTCTTTCGCATTTCTGTCAAAAGTATTTTCACGTTCGATAATCCAGCAAATGCGGTAATCTGGTACGGCCATGATCCCGAACATTCAGGATAAAAGAGCTCCTACTGTAGTATTGCAGGACTTTCCTTTAAAATATTTTGACAGATATATGCCTCACTACATGTTGTAGGGAAAATTCAATCTTAACGTAGTAAAGTTTTGAAGTAGAAGTATGATTTTTATTTTCGAAGGCTTAAAGCTCGCAACCATCATGGTCTAGTAACTCGAGACAAATACTTTCTAATTAAAGAGGAAGGAGGATCAGGTTCAGGTCCAGCCTGCAAACGCTTTGTGTTATCCTACTGAATTCCTTATTTTAAGCACGGAAATAATGCTTAAATAATTTCTATCAATCTCAGCTGAGAATGGGCAACAAATAAGAGAATAATAAAGATAACTAAAAGCTGAATGTCATCGTGGTCCATAAGCTGTATCACATGAAATTACGTATGAGTTTATATTTCCTATTCTTACCATTTGTTGCATAAATTTGTCTCTTAAATTTTTTAGCGTCTAGAAAAACCACTCAACACTAAAGTCAAATGAATTCAGCCATTAAACTCACCTAGAGCTGCCACTGCAAGACAGGCGATCAGAGTCAAACGAAACATTTCGGAGGAGTATTTTTGAATGTAGAATGATCCTCAAACCTTTAATCTTTTTATATTTTTTCTTATCGGAAATGGGTTTTTCAATGTTCATTAGATTATTGCAATGGTGGGATTTCTATTCTTATCTTTGAAGTGTTATCACAAAACAATCACTCATTCCTATTGTTATTTTCTATAGTAAAGATTTATTTAAATTTATCAGAATACTCAATGGGAAATTCACTTTTTTATCAGATATTCTAACTACGTAATCCTGTGGTTAATCACGCTCATTTTGACAAAAGACTGGGGACGGCACAGAGCTATTCAGCTATTCCAGATCTTCCTTATTCACACCAGTTAAATACAAGCATGTTGCCTTAAATACAGTTTCCGACAACAACATTCTCTCTCTTTCTGTGGAAAAGTGCTATATATATATGAATGGATCGTTGTAACACTTTAAGTAGGGGAAGATGGAGTAATAAAAGACACTCGGGGTAATAAGAATCAAAAGTAATTTAAAAAGTTAACAGTTGTCAATCCATATTTCTGATTCTTTGTTTATATATACTTTGTTACTGGGCAAGACAATAGAAACTTATTTTATAGGGTAATAAGAGACGCTGCCCAAATTTCTTCCATGCTGTGCCTTGTTATTAAACTGGGGGCTTAAGAGACATGCCTAGGATGTATTCTATTGCCCTGCCTTTTTACATGTTTTTATTCTGGCTACTTTTTGTCAATTGCCATGTGAAAATTAAGGTTAGTGAAAGTCGTACCTGAAAGTTGAATGCTTTTAATTACAAACGATACAAATTACAGCCTTTCATAATTTTGTGAAGTTTTCACTCATTCCGAACATGTTGTGTTAGTCTTTCCTGTTCCTACTATGTTTTTGATATCCTTTTTGTTCCTTTTTCGGACTCAATACTGACATTCTTTGGATCGTGTGTGAAAGTGTTTCATCGCAATTGATTACAAGGTTTGCATTACCTGGCCCAATCTTCTCTTCCTTGTACATCTTTCCAATGTTTTCATATAATTTGTGGATTACCAATGGGTCTGTACCTCGAACTCTTTGTGAACAGAGGGATTAACATTTTCGAATTCTCAACCTAGGATGTCTATTAAGGAACAAATGGAACTAATCATCACTAGGACATTTTCCATCTTTCCATATGTTTGTATATTCTCAGTGTCAACAAATTCTTTCACTGACTGAGGTGTCTCTTGCTTTATTAGTCCCTCCCCATGAACTGCACACACACGTAGATATTCTGCTATTGCTTCTTCATCTCCTTCTGACAATTCTGGCTCTCGGCCACCACCGACGATTTCAGTCCCTATTTTGTGATGTTTGCCTAATGTGGACGATGGAACATTGTAACATCTGGGAGCTTCATGAATAATAAGGCTTCTCCGTAGTGCATGTGCTGTTTGTGTTAAGATTTCTTGCAAATAATACAAAAGCAAATGTCTACTTTTGTATACTCTTGGCGTTTAAATCTTCAGTTAGTGAACCTCGAAAGACCAAAAGACTGTTTCTTATTATCCCGACAAATCCCAAAAAGGTGGTAATAAGAGACACATATTTTCTGGCAAAACCATTCATCAGAGAAAAACTGGAAAATTCCACTTTGAAATATCATTAACCCTGTACAAGTGTAGGGATTTTTTTTTTTGAAACATTCATAGCTAAGTTGTAAAGAAAATCCTCACGAAAAAGCCTGAATTTTGGTACCTAAAGATTTTTGTAGATACTTTTTGAAATGCAGAAAAATAGGTCAAGAAGTTGCCTAAAGCAATGATTTTTTTGGGCTTGCAGATAGAAAGATACAGTAAGTTGTTGAATGTTTTTCGGGTTTTCTGATGATAAACAAAACTACCGGAATTTTTATATCCTATTGCCCCTGTCTGTTATTACCCCAGCCTCACCTATTTTTGTAGTCCGCACGAGATGTAAAATTTATATACACGAACAGGATGGATTTATGGTGCTTTGCATTAACCTACCCTCTCAAGAAGATGAGGTTTTGAATACTTGAACCAAAGTTCAATTTGCATTACGATCTACAACATTTAATATGTTCTGGCAAGTAATAAGATCTTAGACATTTTGTGCGAAGTAAGGAGCTAAGTAACTGTTCAACCGCAAACACCAAAACTATATATTTGCATGTACATATTATAGTGAATTGTATTTAAACGCTAACCAAAACGGTCTTGCCGTTTTTGACATGGCATGGATCAAGTGATCAGTGATACTGAAATATGTGCTTCAAGTGCTGGAACAGCACTGCTAGAACGAGTGGAAGTGGGAACACTGTGACCAAGACAAGCGCTTTGCACACTCAAAGCAGTCACAGCTCGAGTAGTAGCGAAGCCAAACGGACATACCAGATCATCTTATTCGTTGTTTATTGCTTTGTAACATTAAAATAGGCTTCTCTGCAACCAAATCAATCCAGCAGATGCGTCAAGTCTCTGGAATATTGCTGCGAAGGCCATCAGCTCAAAGCATTGGTTGCAGAAATTTTGCTCGGAAGATTTGTACTTGTGTGATGAAAACGGTAGTGGGCGCCGACAGGTCTCGATGACGAGGCGTTGAAAGCGGCTATATAGAAGGGTACCAGAAGAACGTGTGCTGAGCTTGCTGAATGTTTTGAAGTTTCTGATGAAACAGCGAAACTTCAAGTACACCGTATAAGGAAGTAATTCAAGTTGAAAAAGTAGGAATCCGCAAACTGTCGGAAAGGGCTCGGACAACTGTTTGTAGTTGCTTTCTCGGCATTTAGATACAACCATATTCATTCGAATACTCAACAGGGATGAAATGTGCGTCCTATATAGAAATCTCAAGAGGCTTTGGTTGTCACACCGCAATTTCATCTTTAACCCCACGCAAGATCTCCCCTGTATCTCTTGGATTAGTCGCCAAGTGGTACACTACAAATTCCTACACGGAGCCAAAACATCACTGTGGACCTGTACTCGAAGTAATTGGAACATATTCAACAGGCGGTGCAGCAAAAGAGGATAACTTTGACCAATCGCAAGACTACTTACTTGCAAACAAAATCAGACTATTTCTGTTATAGATGACCTGAAAGACCATACAGCGACTTCGTTGGGAGACACTGTGTCATACACTGTACTGCTAGTACCTTGCACCAATAGATTATCCCCTCTTCCGTTCCCTGTACAACAACCTCCATATGAGATCCTTCGCCAATGAGGCTCATTTGTTGCAAGCACTCAAGGCCTTCTTTGTGTGTAAGATCTCCAGTGTTACCGCCAGGGCATTACGCAGCAGCGGCAACGTTGGCAAAAGTCATGGATGCCACTTGATGGCAAGGTTTACACTTTATATATATCTTTATTTTTCTAAGTATCAAAGACCGCAAGAACAAAATGGCGATAACAACTTGAGTTGTCACCTACCTTTCGACAGGATTGTCGCAGAAAGGAGCTCTGAGACCCAGGTTTATAGAGCTCTATGAACATTTCTTAAGATCGCAGCCACCTAAGACTACCTTATTTACTACCAATATCCTAACAATTCTTCCATATCTCTCACGTAAAATTATGCCTGCACCTGCACAGATTGAAGATTCACTCCCAGGTAATTGTTCTGCGAATTTGACGAGGTTAAAGCACTGAAATAGATACTGTAAAACGTTTTCCAGTTACCTGATAGCCAATGAGACTATAGAGAACTTGGCTACCAATAAATTATTAAAAAGTAACTAGGGTACGAATGAAAACTCCTAGCGTTCTTGACGTTGCAGGAGGATGTGGTCACTTGTATTGAAATAAACGACTCAGGTGGTAGAAGAGGGATGGGGGAGAGGGAGTGGAAACGTTATGCCTGACTAAAACAGGAGTTTTACGCACTTACAGCAGTCATAACTCAAGTAGTGCCCAAAATGGATTTGAAGTAATTCGCTGGGGCTTGTATGCTTTATTACTTTAACAGTCTTGGGTCAGCAGCACTTCTATATACAAGTTATTGCAAGAATTCAATTCTTGTTGGACAGCTAAATTGAATATATAGCCAATATAAAAATTTTGGTTGGCCACTTATACCCCTCCCTCCTCAAGTTTTTCAGCAATGACGTAGTTCAAACTGGCCGATTGGTAATGCTAAAATGGCTTAAAATATCCAAATGAAACGTGCTAGATACCGAACAATTTGGCAAATCTAACAAGATTGCATTTATCGCAGTCTTGTGAACCAAGATCATTGATTTTGAAGCTATACCAGAAACGAAACCCACCCCACCAAACAGCGTCTTCAATAACTACTCACTCTCGAATACGAGAAGACCAAAAATTACAATATTGATGTCAAAGTGTGTGTTTAAGGGGAAGAGGAATAGTTAGACAATATATTTTCAGCTTTCTTCATATTACAGAGACAAGCGAATTAAAAAAAAGCCCTGGAACAAGGTTGCCTCATGAATATCTCCTTCATTTAACAACGCAATGGAAAGTTTAGGAGGAAAATTAATCTCACACCATAATTTTAAATGTTGATGTTATTGACGTCATGCATTTTCGGTCGAGAATAATATGTAGAAGATTAACATTTATTTTTTTCATGTAAAAGCAGGAATTTTTCAAATATGTTTCCGAATGAATTTTCTCTTATGCACTCAACGTTTTTTATTCTCGCTTCGATGTTCTAATTCTTTAAGGGTTCTCAAAAATTCCTTTACGTTCTTCTTCTACAGAAGTTTTGACTTGACTTTTGGCAAGTTGTTTTGTAGACTCGCATTCAGAGTTACCAATTGAATAAATGTGAAACTAAAGTTAACCTAATGCATGGCCATTCTCCTTTGGTGAAAAAGTCCTATTAGAAGCTTAGATGTTTTATCTCCCTTTAAATAGCATGAAATGGGACTTAGCAGGAATATATCAGCTGAATGTTGTCGCTGTGCGTCTTAAACTTGCTTATATATATTAGTTACCATTTCCATCTACTCTTCTTTATATATCTCAGGGCGTGTTGGTATGGGTTCACTCTTCAAATTAGAATATGTCTTAGCAGGAAAGAACAAGGTTCCTCAAGTCTACACCGTAGTGTGGGCTACCAGGTCTTCTCGTAAAACCTGCAGAGCTTAGTGTATTATCTTTCACCCGGAGCTTCTCAGCTACCAAGGCTAGGACAATAAACTAGCTGATAAAAAATTAAAATGAGTTTAAATTACAAACATTATCTAACATACCTCTACAAGAGGATCTCTCGTTCTTTCTGATCTGTTGAATTTTTTATTTATTTTTTCGCGAGAGACCTAAGGCCTCTTTGTTAGTCACCGGAGTGACTAATACCCACTACAGGGTTACGCCCTCTCTATTGGAAATTGGAGTTTCGGTGAGTAGGATTGTTAGGATTGGAGGTCGTCTATGGGATGTAGAAAACCTTTATTTATCTTTTATTGAATTTTAATCTCATAGCTTGGACGTTATAAGCATTTGTTAACAACCATTGTGTTGGTTTACGTGAGCTGGGATGAAGATGACTAATGATTAATGGGAATGAAGTGCAATTTCACGCCACAAACATTTAGACGGACAGGTGAGGGTGAACTTTCTTGCCAAGGAGAGACTCTAAGCGCAATGTGTGACAGGTGAGCCCTTGTTGTACACTAATGGAGACAGTGCAGCTATGATAAAATTAATTGAAGTGAAAAAGATGGGTCAGTATGAGCTGTCATATGTTATACAGTAGTTTCAAAGGGTTCGGTGTTTACGTAGAAGTATGGACTGGAGTAGGTTGGTTGTAGGTTGATGTTAAGAACTGTACGTGCTCCTAATTGAAGTTGGCTTAGGAGAATGGTTCTTTGAAAGTGGTAGAGATTTCACAAGGTGATTGTGATAAAGAAAAGAAATTGGTCAATTGTGATGGGTTGTGAAGGAAAAATGACGGGTGGGTTGGATGGTTTCGGCTCTTCATTTCGGAGTGGTAATACAAGTCCGGAATTGTCAGGTGTAGGTTAAGGTCTGTCTTTGCATTTGTAGCTGTACGTAGGGTGCTGTTTGACACAGGTATTACATTTTGGTGGTTGGCTTAGGTAAGAGCATTCTTTGGTGAGGTGTGGGCCAGTACAGTAACCAAATTTAAGTGTGTTCTGACAGTTTGAGGTATTATGGTCATTAGTGGTCTGGAAGTGTTCACATCTGGTAGGCAGAGGAGGTTGGGAATGAGATGGTTCAACACGGTATCGTTTTCTGTAAATAAAAGCAGCTGCTGTGAGAACTCCTGTGATTATCGCTGAATGATGAGTGAGGACACTTACCATGTAGCTTGGTGTTTTGTTTTTGATCCTGATGCACTTCGTAATAGTCTTTAGCTCCTGTTCTATTTCTTCATCTGTTAAATCCGGATTAACTCCTCAGATAACGACGAAAAGCATGGGAGGCCTTCGTGTAGGTGGCTGATTCTTTAAGTGTGGAGTGTTTAGTCGTACGAATTGTGTAGATTGTCCAAAGATATCCAGGATATATTTGTCTCTAATTTTCTTGGCTAAATTGTATTCGGTAGATTTTACAATGATGCCATTTCGTGTAGGATTAATCCGGATGATAATGTCTCGAGGTACGTATTTTAGAAACTGTAGGAAGAGCAGTTTTGTATGTTGAAACTTTGGATCAAACTTGGTCAGCAAGAAAGAATGTGTTGCAGTTACAGAAATGCCGGTGACAGTATCCTAGTAGTCGCTGTGTTTCATGCTATGGTCGGAGTCAGATTCGCTTAAAGTATGTGTTTTCTTGGCTGGTAGTGAGCGTCCAGAATTGTCAATGGTCGATGAAACGATTCGTTCAGTACAGCGTTTGCCTTGAACTTTCGTTTTTATGGTTGCTGAATAAGAAGGTGGATCTTGATCCGGTGGTCTTGTCACTCACTTGTTATGGGAGACGATGTCTTACAGTCTCTGCTTGATGATTAGACATTATGAGTAGTTCGCTAACTGTCAGAATGATGGAAAGGGTGAATACATTTGCCGGACCAGTTATAGTGAGCGTTATAGAAGTCGTGATGAACCATAATGACCACTGTGCCTCTCCTAAGAAGCAGCAATACGTCTTCTCGGTGATGTCTTCCACAAAATCTCAACGAGCAAAAAATACTGGTACTCAAACTGTATGGCAATAGTGGTTTTCCCAGGTAAAATGTGAACTTCGCTCTGATCTGTTGGTTCTTTTTTCTGGTCCGCAAGTGTGGCCACCACCCGCTTCAAGGGTTACGCCCTCTATCCAGGCCTGGGAAGGAAGGGGAAACATATGGGACTTGAAGATGGGTAGGGGGTCTAAGGGTGATTATAATATTTAAATATCATTTAATTCTCAATATTAACAAATCTGGACATTAGAAGCATTGTGCTTATAATCATTATTTAGGCTGTAAATATATTGATGA
>JAGDQP010065952.1:0-11347 GCA_022664845.1 Lepisma saccharinum | reverse complement strand
CTTCTTTGTTCAATAAAAAGAGCAACTAACCCAGCAAAACTCTAGGAACACTAAGTGGATTTCAGCCTGGGACAAAAAATAAACAACTCCAATAGGAGAGGAACCGAAGGCCGTTTTGGTAACATAGATGGCAAATGTCGAGAGACAGACTGAAACCAATTCGAAAGTTCATACCGAAATATATTTTTTTAAAAAGTTCTCCAAAATACCCTCTGGTAACTCCGTTATGACGTCATCAAAATGGCGGACAAAGGTTTTTATATGAAATCCTTTTCTTCTCCCTCAACAGAATTCAATGCACTCAAATCGCCACATAGCACATGAAATCTGATTCGAAAACTGCATGGAATTTACGAACACTAACTTAGTTACATTTACAAGCATATTGTGGGAGATATTCAGAGAAAATTTCAAAATGGCGACGTGGAAATAGATGATTCTGCAGATTTACGTGCCAATATAGAAGGAAGAAATAAAAATTAGAGAAAATGTTTCAAATAAAAATTGAAGAAAATTATGATGAAAATAATTACCGAAAATGCCATGCTTTTATCTCTATTGGTTGTGTTTCTAGAAACAGTAAAGTGTAGTGAAGCGTCTGCAGCGTGGACTGCGAGAATCTGTTTGTAGCCTCACACGTGAAGGAATTCTATTAATAGTAACATTCCTGGTTGCGCTCAATCTTCAGTATTGATAATGAACAGTATTTAAACAACATATACACACATACACATGCATCCCTACACATACTCATTGTATATACTGTATGTGATGCACTACAAGAGTCAACCTAACGAGTAGGCTCTATGTATTTCGTGTACTAAACAGCTAACGTCAAAAGTGGAAAACGGGTTCGATTCTCGGTGAGAACACAAGTGGTTCGGAGCCCACTTTTGCACCTTAGTAGCTTACCATCTCGTTTAAGACGTTAGTAACGATTCAACTTATCAAAGGTGGAAAATGTGAGGAAACTTATGGTTGTGATGAAGCTAAACTCATCAATCAATAACTGATATTTACAAATGTTTATGTAATGCATACAGCAGAAGTTTACAGGTTCGTTACATTTTTTTATTAACATCATACATATATAATTTTGTTAATAGTACAGTACAAATATTAGTTTCAAGTTTTATATATATGTATTTTACTATTTGAGTATAGTAAGAGAAAAGTCAAAATTTCCAAAACCCGACGTACTTTAGTGTTGAAATAATGATGTCCTTATCTACGTACATTATTATAGTACAACATATTAAAGAATAAAGAACCTGTTAAGTCATGGAAATTTTGCAAACGAATTTAAAATAAAAATGGCAGAATTCGAGACTAGTAATAATCAAGGGGCTATTTGGGTCTTTCGCTGTATCAACATTGTTTACATTAATCACCTCAGCGTTCATATATATTCTTAAATTATACCCTTTTCTATATAATTTGTGAAAAAACACAACATTAATAAACATTTCCCATCAACTCTTCATTGACGTAACCACTATCCGATAAGGAAACATGACAAACCGGTGGTAGATTGTTGACGAATTCTTCTCTCATACGCTGACCTTTGAAAATAACAAATGGTGGGATGTATTATCCAACTGCTTTGCAAGAGACTATCACAATGACATTCTCGCCTCTTTTGAGAGCAACCACCTTTTTTTCCCCTTCTTGGGAATTACCCTGTTTGTGTTGTTGTTAAGAGGAAACCCTGTTTCATCCACGTTGTATATACGGTGTGGTTTTGTGTTGACACTAATCGTCGAAGTAACAGATTTCAACAGGTAAAAAATCACTCACAACTTCCTTATTAATTTCCTCAGCACGAGCTCTTGAAAGTCCCTCAGACTTTCGTAATGATAAGTTCGGATGTCTTTCCATGAAACTTGAAAACCAATCTTCACCAGCTAATCCTTTGTGTTTCCAAGAATGCGGAATTTGATTTATTATTACATATCGATGCACAGTTTTACGAATCGTTTCAGGGGTGCAAATACATCAGTGCAAATTAAATATATTGGCGGCTGGAACGAAAACGTTCCAAAAGTCAGATCTCGCAGTTCATATTCTTGAAAGGGCGCATGCAAAGAAACCCTAAGAATATATTAGGGTGGTTCGAGAAAACTAATCTTTGTTTTCCGGGAGGCTGCGGTAAAGTGGCCCATGCTGTTTAGAAGCAAAATTTAAAAAAAAATAAAATAAAACCAAGTAAAATCTTCCAATCGCCATAGAAATTTAGGAAAATTCTGAAAATTCGTCACTTTTCCTAGTTTTTTAAAAAAATATTAAACATGCTTTGATCGAAGTTCTATAGATTTGGATGTAAGTCACACGAACCACATAACTTTAAAAAGGTATGAACGTAATTTTTATATAATTGTTTACCGGTCGGGCTTTCCGAGCAAAGAATTCACTTTTTTACTAATAAAATGTGAATTCTTATGATATTTTATCAAACGTATCAATTATTGTCATACAACTGCTTCTTTACAAAGTATATATATTTCTTCATATGTAAATTAGAAGCTGAAATTTGACTAACTGCGTATTCTGATGTTCTCATCCTTCGAGTTCCATAAACACCGTTCCCAGCCAACCAGTCACATAAGGTGTTTTGCAGAACTTAACAGCAGATGTTCACAGCTATTTACAAGTTAATAATATATGCTGTTCGAAATATTTCAATATAGTTCTTGTAACTTTAAATTTTAATTTATAAGGGAACTTAGACATTGCTGATCTTTGACAATAGAGAGGTTCTCTCGTGTCCATCCCTGGACTGAGCTTCGCAGACTTTGCGTGAAGCTTCTGACTCTGGCAGTTAAACAATGCGTCAAATTGGTGTTGGTAATCATATAAAATTTGCGTTCATACCTTTTATAAAGTTATGTCGTTCATGTAATTTACATCCAAATTTAAAGCATTTCGATCAAAGCATTGTTAATATTTTGCAAAAATAAAAAATTATTCATTTTCAGAATTATCCTAAATTTCAAAGACGATGCGCGATTTTTACTAGATTTTTTTTTCTTCTTAGCATCATGAGCCTTCCGCACTATAGCCTCCCGAAATTGAAAGTTTAACTTTTTTTCGAACTACTATTGTATATTATCCATTTTTTCGAAGGTCATTTTGATTTTTTCTCTGAACATCTCCTACAATATGCTTGTAAATGTAACAAAATTAGTGTCAGTAGATTCCATGAAGTTCTTAATCAGATTTCATGTGCTATGTGGCCATTTGAGTGCACTGAATTTTTGCTAAGGGTGAAGAAAAGAATTTCATATGAGAACCTTGGTACGCCATTTTGATGACGTCATAACGGGAGTTGCCAGAGGTACTTTTGGAGATATTTAAAAAAAAAATATTTCGATATGAACGTTCGATTAAAATTGGTTTCAGTCTGTCTCTCGACATTTTCCAGTAACTCGAAAACTAACGGCGTTTGGAGAGATAGGTTCCTTGCCTACACAGGAACTTGGCAAACTCGCCCTGAAATTATTATAGGGAAAGTTTAACAATTGTAAACACAAAAATAACTAATAACCCTTGAGTGTTGCTCAACTCCTTATTAAACAAATTACTCACTTGCTTACTCTAATGCTTATTCAACTCACAAGTTCATTGCCGCAGTAACAAACTTTCGCCATAGGATTCTAATTCTGGGTAAGAACAAGACAAATATGTTTTAAAAACATATTTAGAAAACAAATATTTAAAAAAGACTTTCATTCTGTCTCGTAAAACAAATAGTAAACGTAAAAGGATAAACTAACATGAAAGGTCCTTCCACTTAGTCGAAACACTGAAAATAGAGACAAGAATAGAAAGCAGGCTTACCAATTGCTATACCACTTCTGTAGTTATGCTTAGAACAAAATGATACGAGCACAATTCAACCCACTGAATCTTAAGAAATCGTGGGTTATTCGTGGAATATTCCCAACAACTTCAATGTCACAAAAAAAATAACAAATGAACAACAATTACAAAGAATAAAACGAAAATTGCTCTGAATATGATACTTTACGCAAAGTTTCCGTGTCCTGGAGCATAAAAAACACCAAAGTTTGTTCCTTTCCCGGAACTAAACTTCTGAAAAACGTCAAAATTTGACATGGCTCACTATCACACATGTCAAACTTATGTCAGAAAAAACTACATATTACAAAAAAAACATATATTATGAAGCACTACTGTGGACTACGCTTCTGCTTAATTACAAGGGCTCAAATACTACAAGTGCATAATTAACGAACATCAAACAGAGTCCAAAGTAAAATAATTTAAAAAAAAAGCAGCAATCACAAAATAATGCAAACAACATTGGTTCAAGAGCACAAGTGCGCACCCGAAAAGATTATAATATGAAACCGAATATATTTTTTCGGGAGATAAAAATGAGCAGTGGCAAACTTTTGCAAGAAACCCACATCTACTAAATATACAATTTCTTAAAAAAGAAAAAATAATAACCCCTTGGAAGTGACTGCCAAGCCAGTATACCATCATCAAGATTCAAACACTCGAAGTTAAATATATCAACGCAGTATTTCTGCAGCAAACAAACAGATTGTGCTAAAGCCACAGCTTAATACCCAAATCTAATAAAAATATGTACTACAAAACAAATAAGATAAGGAAAATGCCCTAAATGTTAATTACAAGCACGGAGAAAACAAACCCTCTCCTTATAATATTTCTGTAAAGAAATTCAGCCAATAGGAATACACATACATAACGGCGAAGCCCTTTCAAGAGGACATGATTATCACAAATATGAATTCAAAAAGAATCGGAAGGATCCAAATAACAAAGGTACGAAAGAAAACTTCTCTCTATGAATTGACATAATAGTTGGCTTTTGAAAGGCAGGTGAACAAACGGCAAACTTCGGAATCCAAAATAGAATGCCTGGAAGCACTTAAGCTAAAAAATAACATATAACGGCTAGCAGCTCCAAACTACAAGGGATTGAGAACTATTCATGAAACCTGAAGTCCCTTCCAGCTTAAAGAGCTACACAATGGGCTTCCACTGAATATGTCACACATAAAAGCCCAAATGTAAATTGTTTTGGCCCCTACGTACAAGTTAAAGGGAATGCCTATTGATTTACTGGGATTTAGGCTTCGATTTTTAGTGATAACAAAATAATAATAACGCAAACTGTGTATGCGAACTGTGATGACTCCGAGGTCTTGGCCTTCAAACCCCAATGCAAGAATTCTCTTAGCCCTGTTACTTCCATTCAGAAACATTCCGAAAATTCAGAAGCGTCTCAATCATTCTGGCAGCAAAGGTTGTACTACGTTCAGAGTTAGCAGCACGTTATGCCTCGGATCACATCGCCAATTAACATCATATACAACCAGTATGACCAAAAATAATCCATATCACATGGTTATGTTGGTTCTGTCGAAATGGATAACAGTACTAAATTTGAAATTATGAACAAGTTTAAACAAGTTATAAACAAATTCCACGTATGTGTTATTGCGTCACCATCAACGTGCCGCAAGCATCTTCTCTAAGAAGGGGATCGTCCCCCTGCGTTCTAAAATGAAATAAAGTAGGGGAAGGCAAAGTCGATTTTCCCGTTTCTCGATAGGGATTCCCACCATGCAAACGTTCCAAAACTTGGGAACCAAGGCCAGGAGAACATTCTGGATGCCTGGCCAAAAGTTCGTCCCGCAACACCTGATGTCTCATAACAGGAGGAACACAGGAGCTTCTTGGAGTGCCGGAACTGCGGCAATCCAAGAATCTCCAGGAACACGCCTGCCCCAAGGCGAGAAGAACAAACATGTTCGTGCTGCACGCCCTTGGAAGTGCACGGCTTGTCTTGTGCAAAAGATGCATGGAGGCAGGGGTGGTAAGGTGAGCCCCCAAATGCAAAATCATTCTGTGCATTAGGTAGTCAGATTGTTGCTTAGCGGCGCATTTCATTTTCTCATTGCACAAAGTATATATACATTATCCTTAAGTAGAATCGAGAACTAGGTTGCTGTAATAAATTTTGCTTGTTTCGGTTCGAGTAGATATTCGCAACTATAGCATTGCTTGCAAAAAGCAGCCATGATCAAAACACTTAGCCGGATGATCTAACTGCTTCTGCAACCATACAAAGTTTAAAGTTGGTAAACGATCATGTCCTTCAATGTGATATTTCAATGATTTTTTTAATTTATCAGGATAAATTTTTATTTTCGATAAACTTGAATTAAACCTGTCATTGTAAACTTATGGAAAATGTGTTGTTTTGAAAATAAAACCGACTAAATTATACAGAAAAATTAGCAGTAGTCATTGAACACATTAACGTTCAGCGGCACAGAAATATACTTTTATTTTTCTCCGACAGGAAGGGGTATTTGTAACTATCATATTATACGTAAGATCAAAAGCTCTCAAAAGTTTTAACTCAATACCTCTCTTTTATGTTTGCAAATGTTTCGCGATTTCTGTGAAACTTTACCCTCACATGAAAGTATAAGCTTAGATGTTGTTATATTAATCTGCTGTAAGAGAATTGTGGCACTATTCTACGATACTACCTATCAAAGAGCAAGAGAATAAGCGAAAGAGATATATCCTATTAATTTATAACTAAAAATTCCTAGCATTGTGGATGTTGTTTAATACGACTCCCGCGCCAAGCTTTCGCAACGCAAATTTGATAACCTCTGCTTTAAATAGTTTAAGTGGCCACTTTAAGTGATTAAAACAGAAGCGCTTTAAACACTGATGTAAGGCCACTTCTTCCTCTCAACCAGTAGAATGGCATCATAGAAATATTTCCTTCCTGAATACCTCAATCAAAGCGGATAATTGTGTTATAAGTTGGCTTATACAGGACAATAAAATTTGCAAGAATGCTTTTTGTGTCCAAATACTAGTAAATGCTTTTTACTTCTGTCGTTTCTAAGCTAAAGTAACTACGGAATTGTTGAATAAGCTTGTCTCCCATTGGTTAATTAACACGAGAGGCTACTTGTTGTTGAACTCAATGTCTCTAAAGGTCTATGCAGCAATTAATTATAATAGTTGTTCCGCTTCTCTCAAACTGAAATGCGTTTCAAAATCAGTTTTTGAAAAGTACAGAGTCCTCAATGAGAACTACAAGTTTCAGGTTTAAATGAAATTGTTTCCAATACATCCTTTGACGATATTAAAGCACTGACCATTCACGAAACTTAGGTCTATGTTAAGAGCTTATAGAGAATCATTGGGCTTCTTTTTAACCAATGGTTTAACGCTTAAGCCATGCAGGGATGATTCGAGTAGTTATTTTTTGTTTACAATTCGGCCAAAACGAGTAAAAAAATAACGGGGAACAGAAGGATGCATTCAATATACTAGTGTCAAGTACTATATTGTGGGGAAGGAATCACTGTAATATTTATTTACCTGTAATATACTTTTATTAAAAAAAAGAGTAAATTTTCATTATTTTTATCAGTATGAGCGGTCATGGGTTCGATTCAGGACTCAAAAATGTCGATATTGAGGACAATTGGGGGGAAATACTTGAATAAACGAAGTACCTTACTATGGTCATGAATGTAAGATACTCGGGTATTACCTTCTGTATAAAATGAGATGATCACAGAACAAAGTTTGATAAATCCATTCTCACTTCAAACAACACGATTCATGAGCCTGCCAAAACTTCTTCTTTCCAAGCCCGACTGTTGGGAAGCACCCACACAGAGTAAGGAAATAAACGAAATTTGCAAAGGTTACAACATATGGACACTCCAGAAGCCAAGAAATATAAGCAACGTTGACGAATAAAAAAGAAGTTTGGGGTAATCTTTTAACTCGAAATATACGTGATATAAAACTGTCATATTCCTTACATGGACACATGAAGGTCTAAGGTTTCTTTGTACAAAATATTACGGTTTTGTGTTACATATATTTCGGGTCATACATAAAACATTACCTCAAACTTTCTTTTTATTCGTCCGTGTCACTTGTACCCCTTGGCTTCTGGACTCACCATATGTTATAGCCCGTTTAATATGCAGTAAGCGAAATGAATATAAATACAGAAATAAGGATGCTTCAGAGAAATAATTAACATTATGTTATTCTTACTGATTACTATCCACCCGAGTACTACACTTACCCCTTACCTAGAGATGGAATTTATGAATATGGTATAAGTGAGAAAAATGTTGAAATGAAGTCTAAAAGTAACATTTGGTTTTCTGCAATGCAGATGTTGTGGATCTTATCAAGTATTTCTAAAACTTTGTTGCTCAGTGTACCTTGATGATATATTCTCTCGGATATTGTGTGTTGTGGCGCGATATTATATGTTGCAAAGGGAAAAATAAAACGAAACATACGCAGTTCACGTATTATATCATAGAACCTTCCAGAAATGAAAAAAAGAAAAAAGAATGTCAAATTTGAATAATGGCCGCAAGGGAGAGCCAAAAAGTGATGCATTGCATTATATCTGTTTCAAAAAGTACAATGATCTGTAAAAAGGACTATTTTATCGATAGCAAAGCGACAGAGAGTACATAAAACTTGAATCCAAAGACGTTTTGAATCTTAGTGACAAGTTTGAAGATAATTAATACAAACGGAGATTTCAGTTAATGGCATAATATTTTTATTATTATTATTTAGTAGAGTTACTTTAAAATTTGGATATTCTGATTCATAGAGAGAGCATAACCGATGAAATAAAAATTCCAAGTCTGGACACTATCACAGTATATACGTGTAAAGTAGAAAGTACGTAAATCATCAATTTTAATCTAAATAAAAAGTGACGTCGATTTGAATTTATTCTGCGAGTTATCTAAGTCACAAAATTTTCTGTTTTTCTTATTTATATATTAACGAATAATAGTTGAATTTACAAATTATTTCATTTTCTGTTGGATTTTGAATATAATGTTTTGTTTTTTTTTAAGAATGGCGAACGATATCTTTCTTGTGTTCCTTCTGTGATATCTTTCTTTGATATCTTCTAACGTCTTGTCTTCTTCTCCAAGTGGACTCGTAACGTATTCTGGATAAAAACTTGGAAGAAGCTGTGATGTGAAAAAAGTAACAATGGGACAGAAATATTGTTCAGTACAGTAGAAACAATACGATTGCTTATTCAGTTCATGGTAAAAGTTAAAGTTGTCTGAATACGTTGGAACAATACTATGGCTTACACCCGTCCCGAATTCAAGTGGCAGTGTTGAAGGTTCATGAATTTGGAAAAGAAAACGCAAAGAAAGATTTGGGAGAGTTAATATATTTCCATTTATTTTCGGTCCATCTCTCTCCAAGTTTGAGAATTATTTTTATTAGTCCATCATGTCGTCCGGAAGCAGTAATGTTATTGCCTTGACTACCAGATAAAAAGGATGAACTACATAAGGAAGCCTTAACAAGAAGAAAAAATGTAGGAAAATCAAATATCATAGATTTCCTTCCTTTCTTCCCCCTCCCTCTGTCTCTCTCTTTCTCTATTCATCTCTCTATCACTTTCTCTACCCTCTCTCTCGTTCTCTCTGCCTCCTGTTTCTTTTTCTTTACTCTGACTCTTCACATCTCTCTATATCATTTTTTCTCCCTCCTTCTCTTATTTTTCTGCTCATCTTAGCCCTTTTCTTTCAGTCTTTCCCTCTTCATGAAGTCTGAGTTATCACGGGTTGCCCATTTCTGTTTACTTTGACGTTTGAGAAAATTTCCTTTGATTGTCGAAGCGAAGTAGATTCTTCGTCTCTTTCAGAAAGTTAGACCATTTTCAGTTTACCATTTCTACTCGCAGGAAGGAAATAAGGACGAAGTAAAATCCGGTGGCTTAATTGAAGGCCGTCTCCATGGCTTGTTGAGCACGAAATTCCGTGAAATCAACAAACATTTCTTAGCTGATGATGGTAGCAGAAATGACAAAGTATGTCTTTATGAACACACCTACCATTTCACGCAGAAAATTATTTTTCTTTTCACGAAAATTCATGGCCAAATTTTCACAAGCACTTTTAAAAATAATAATAGGGCAGAAATAAACAACGCACGAATTGAATTCTTACAAAACTCTAATTTCATAAAAATTGAACGTCAACTTCTTTCGTGATGCTCTTCCGAAATATATTCCAATTTTTAATGGAAATTCTTTGTCTCAGTTAACTTGACGAAGGTTAATTCCTCTAGCATTAATTCATTCTCTTCTAGCTTTAATTGACTCGTATTCTGGCACAACTCATGAAGAGGAATAGAAAGGTTGAATTCGTTGTGACTGAAGGAGTTAGATATTTCATTAGGCAGATCAAATGACTGCTTTCAAAAATCAAATCTTAGTAAACACGCATTTACTTAGCTGCAATTTTAACATTCTGTGATAAACTTTAGATCTTTTATTTTCCAGTTGGAGAGATACAAGCCAATGGATAACAAATGGTGCTCGAGTGATAGGTTTGTAAGTTATATGAGGTGAAGCTTCAGAACTAAACTGAATGGCTAGTTTAGATAAGAATGAGTGAGTGAACTGTTATTAACGTCCTAAATGAGCTGGTGAGCTTCTAAGGATTGGACGTACAGTTTCTGGTAAAGTGGGTTCCGAACCATTCCGTTCAATGGATCCCGGCGATACTTCAACCCTTGACCACGAGTACAGAAAGCGAGCGTTCTAACCTCTCGACCACCCCGAGGTCAGTTAGATATTAGGTTAACTTACGAATACTTGAAACAAAGTATAAAATCAACCCAAAACCATTGACATTGACGGATAAAATGAAGTTTGAAGTAATCTTTTACATGTGACTCAAAATAAATGTGAAACAAAAGTGTCATATTTTTTACAAAGAAGCCTTAGACCTTAACATTTCCATTAGGGTAGTTCGAAAAAAACACTCGAAATTTGATTGAGTGGAAGGCCGAAAAGTTGCCTATGGACAATAGTAGTTTCTTCACAACATTTAAGATCTTTGGTCAGTTCCTTCCTTTGCTGCAAGAAGATTGACTTTATGCATTTCTGTGCTTAGGTTAGGCAACCCGCACGACAGGATTTCTCTTTATTGGCTGTCTTGGCACAAATGAGAAAGAATCTCCTATGAAACAATGAATTGTGTGGTTGCAAAAGGAGTGCTTAAAATTATTATGCTCTCAATACCTTTTTTTTTTCGACAATATCATTTCTTAGTTTTAGTGCTTAACTAGATAAACGGACAATAAGTTCAATATTGGACTCGTTCGTGGCAGCGATAAGATAGTTTGTGTTCGAAGTTGCTTTTGCATGCCAACCGCACGAAACATGTCCAAACAGACTGACTGCTATCGTGAGCGAAAGAGGGATATTAGTGAAAATAACATCTTTGAGATGTTTTTAGGA
>JAGDQP010065951.1:0-11347 GCA_022664845.1 Lepisma saccharinum | reverse complement strand
ATTTTATCGAAATTTCGAGCGTGAAGCCTCCTCAAAACAATTTTGAGCCTACTCAAAACAATTTAAAGTAACATAATTTTTCTACGAATCGAGCATAATCAGAACTTTCCAAACCACAATCCGGTACAAACGAAGCACAACAGATTGACGCCACTTCGGTATCAACATATATTTGTCTAGATTTCGACCATGAAACCGCTCCCCAACAAAGAAATTTAATGTCGCCTATCGTTGCGACGAATTTAGAACAAACAAAACTTTCTATGGCACCATCCGGCACAAACGATTTCACTAGTTTTGGTCGTCTTTCCGTCTTTGGGGGAACCAACTTCACACACGCCCAAAATTGAATGTCGCATAATTTTGCGACGAATTCAGCACAAACGAAACTTTCTACTGTTCAATCCAGCACAAACGATTTCACTACTTTTGGTCGTTTGTGCCGTCCTTGGGGGGAACAGCTTCACGGAGGTCCTGAATTCATACATTCGATGCCTCATACATACATCGCACACCCTACAATACCTTTATCTTTCATTGTGTCCCGGATTCCACATTGGGATACCACTCAACTTGATTCTGCAGTGAATATCTGATGTCTCTTCCACTATATAGTATCTATTCATTCTTCCTTAAAGGGCAGCAGAATAAGGTACAAGGAATCCATATGCAATCTCCAACGTATAATGCCTGTCTGTCCTTTCAGCGGATTTTATTCAGTTCCCGTTGGGCTAGGAAGCTTAAATTCTGCATGAAGAGTCGCTGGAAGTTAGAATTAGGGGAAAATGCAATTAAGTATATCATTAAGTACCGCAATACTTTCCCCTCCCCCAAATCCCCAGGTATCGAAAATTATCTTCCTTTTAGACTATCTTCCTTTTATTACGAGAATAATAAAATATGTAATTATCCCGTTAAGTACCCAAATAACAATCCCTCTACACCCGGAAATCAGAAGTGCACTTCCCGTTAGCTGGAAAAACGCTTAAATCGGCAAAAATATTCAGCAGAAGGTCAGAAATTATTACGAAGAAAAATCAGCTATTCGTAATACCTCTTCCTCACCAGCTCAACTCAATAACAATCTGAAAATAAACTACTAGTAACTTGCAGAAGGGTAATGTTGGTGTTGTGATGACACGTATTTCACCTTGCTGTTACCGCCCATACAATTCATGTTATCTTATCTTACGTATTTCCTCGAGATTTTCTTTTTTTTTTTCTTTTTTTGTGGTGGGGTGTAAAGTCAAAATTGGGAGGATATAGGTGGAGTTTTGCACAGTTTCTCTAGATTTTTTTACCGTAAAACTTTTAAAGTTGAGGGTCCCCACATGGAGTTCTGGCAGAATAACTACATGACAGGTTTAGATAACTAGTAAAGAATAATGATGTCGTTTAACACTAAACAATTATTTTTTTAAAAAAATGGGTTCTCGATCAGAACTATTGTTGCTTTTTCTGAAAATGGGTAACAATAAACATCATTACCACAGTAATATTTTAGATTTGTTTTAGAATACATCCGTGTGTCTCTATTTTTTATTATAAGTTAACTCCCTCCCTGTGCTAGAAGGTAGATACCATCAACTGCTTTGCCCACGTCAAGTCAAGCAAATCTACCAAAAGGTAGGACTATATTTTCATAATCTTTAGCATTTTTTTTTCATAATTATTATATAATTATATTTCTCATAATCTTTTATGATTACGATCACCGGAACCCGCTGAGGTAGTTCAGACCACTAAATAACTGCATGCAGAGTAGTTCAATAGGCATGATTTATATCTTTTAGCAACAGGTGGCAGAGTTATGTTCTCGGTAGGTTATTTCCTTGTGAACAAATTCAATGACATTTTGCCAAAGTACTACAGAAATTTTTAGTATTACTTGATTGCCAGTATTCCTTTTCTCAAACGCGTCTAAGTATTTCCAACCTTCGAAGTAATAATAGAAGGTTCCAATGCAAAAATTCCTCAGTCGATTTTTAGGAATAATCTAATGTATATATAATCGTAGTTGTCATATGTTGTTCTACGCTTTTATTAAGTGAATCCATCATGATTGCTATGATTCAATTTTAAATACAGTATTACTATAACAAGTTTGTTAATTGCAATAGAGAAATGCAAAAATACACAAAGTTCACAGAAAAATGCTTTGTTTATTTAAAAGAATATACCACTTCCTGTGGCAAATGCACAGAACGAATATTATAGAAGACAGCCATGGTTTGAAGGTTTTGTATTCATAACATAGCAACAAACAAAGCTGCAATATATATATTTACTGATAATGTTCATGTCAAAGATGTGAATAATGACGTCACTTGTCTTGATGATTTCACACAGACATTATATCTTAAGTGTGATAAAGTGACATCACTTTTGTTGTTCTGAGATAATTGCTAAAGTCTGAACAAAAACAGATACATATTAACATATCTGGACCAGCTATGTGTATTTCACATATTCTACGGTATTTCGGTTCTGTATCTTATCCCTGGACCTTCCATGATGCCAGTAGACAGATTTTTTGCATTCAGAGAGTATCAAAGGCTCAAAAAAGGAAAAACAAATAATACAGTTCACAATACTACGTGGATTTGGTGAAACTGTCAAGCTACACACTCTTTTCAAGCGATATTTCTTAAACATAGTCTCCGAAAAATGAAACATTTGGTAATATTGTAATAATGTGGTGGAGATACTCCATTACAAGGGACTATATGACACATATGTAAGGTCATCAATGCACAGTGCAGACAAATCAGATTTACGAGAATTGGCAGCCCAACAGTGAGAAATACAGTGTTCACATCATTCACTTTGTACCGGACTGATCACAGACCGAGCAAAAGCACACATGAAGGAAAACGTCATCCCATCAAGTCGACAGTTCATTTCTATCTGTGTTATAAACATTATTTTGACATATATTTCCTGTCCTCATTTATAATATGTTCTTACAAATATATACTTTAGCATCCAGTTGAATTGAAAATAAAAACTAAGTCCATATTTTCTTTTTTTGTAATATAAACATAAAACCACACAAGAGTAACAAAATTAGTAGCACCACAACGTCAATGGTTTGTTAATATTCGATCTCAACTATTTCGAAAAGTAAAAATGTGACTTAGGGATTTTTTCAACTGGACACTTCAATGACTGCTTTATAACTCGGTAATTAATCTTGTTAATTCGTCTTTTCAAAAACTGTCTTTAGGGTTGAGTTATGTTTATTTTCTATCTGTCAATAGGTTCTTAGATACTACTACTGGTCAGCAGAAGGTCTTCGACTTTCGTAGAGGGAAAAAATCGAATGATTGAATTCAAATGTATGTAGATCAACTCGAACTGCCAGTTTTTCTTACTGGTTTAAATTTTCTTATCAACGATTCGTTTTTGTTCTCTGCAACATTAACCGATATAGGACGTTTCAACTGTCACTAGAGGTTATTCTGGGACAAAAGTTGAGTTAAGCATCATAAAATGCAAGTCAAAGTGTCGATATTCTAAATGTAAAGACGACCGCAATTAGACCTACTTGTACGTATAATCAAGCAGTGTTTAATAGGAATTTCGTATCAACCCTAGGGTGGGTGAATTGAAAGAACGATCGCTTGCTATGAGGAAAGTCTTGAATTTAAGATCTGTAGATTGGGGATCAATTGAATAAAATTGATCGTGGCAAATTTGTTTTTGACGTTAATCATAATTCAAATAAAGAAAACGTCGTAAGAATATGCCATCTGTCTTTAAAGAAAGATCACATTGTGTATTGTAACATATTTAACTTTTCTGTCTAAGGGACAGTTTAGGTCAATCCAGCCCCCGTGGTCCAATAACTTCGAGGATATTGTATCGGTAAAAATAAGCACGCGACGCGCGTTAGAAGGCCACGACCGACAATTCTATTAGGTTTCTCAATGTTCTCCATTAGTTTCAACAGTGAAATGCCGTGGTAGTACCTTAAGTAAACCCTTGGCCGCTACGTTCGTCATTTCCCCTATGTTAACTCGGCCTGAGCCTAAATGTCATAAATAAATTCAAGTTTGGATTCAGTTTAGGGCAATTTTAAGGTTCTGAAAGCTATCGAAAATCAAATTGGCTCACGATGACTCAAAAACCCGTGCCAAAAATTCGAGATAGCAACCATAAATTTGTAGATAATTGTTCATTCATTTCCTGGAATAACAAAGTGGAGAAATTTATTCTGTATTCCTAATTTGATTGGTTATTCACGTAAAAATAAGGGCTTTTAATTTAGATAAAATTTTGTTATAAATAAAAATTCTTATAAATTTGACATTTTTTTTTAACTTCTTATGCTATTTTAGAATAGCATGAAATCTATTCAATGACTACATCAATCGCATAATGCGTCATTTCATGTTTATCGTATTGTTCAGTTTAAGTTACAGAAATATATGAGGGGATTGATGGCTGTATCATTGTCATGCTTCTTTCTAGTTAAGCTATATGTCACAATCTCCGTTGCCATGAGTATGTAGGAAGTTTGGTGCTGATAGCAACGCTCAATATTGTTAACGCTAACAATAGGAAAATTTAAACGACTAGACTAAAAATTAGGTATTTCTCAAGAAAGTGCATGATAAACTTTCGTCTTGTTTTGATGTAAGGAATAAAGGTTACAATGTTCGAAATAAACAATATATAGGCCTACGTGTGCATTAATTTCTTTATTTGAAACTATATTTCTTTAGTCAGTGAATAGTTTTATCGGTAGATGGGAGATTCAATTAAAATATCAATACGCGTCCTACCACTAGGCTTCATCAACGTTACTCCTCTACGTTCATTGCAGTTTTTTTTAATAAAATATGGAACGGAGAAATTGATCATATTTGTTTCTTATTGATAATGTTTAGCTAAAGATCTTAGAACTAATTCAATCCTCCCCAACAAGTTCCCAACTCAAGATGTTTATTATTGAATGTAGTGTTACCATAGAGTTATAAAACCTCCACTAGAGTCGGTAGTCAAGGTAGATTGACTTTTATTGAGTCTTCTGGCAGGATCGGCTACCACGCGTGTTCTTATCATAGCCCAATGAAATTTTACTATTTTAGTTATTGTGTTCCGTGCTATTTAAAATAGTTGTGAAAGGAAGAAGTAATAACTGTGTTCCTGAATACTTTAATAAAGCACACTGTTTATAAAAATTCATTTTTCTATAAACTGTGTGTTTTATTCAAGTATTCAGGAAGGTAAGATAAACACCATAAATTTTAGAAACTTCACTAAAGAACTGTTATTTTCTCTCTGATCTCCGTTATTTTTAAAGAATGAGTAAGCATAACAACTCTATCGCTTCAACGTGTAAATATACTGGCCGAAACAACCCACATGTAATATTTAATTATTTTCCTAAAGACAAAGAAGCCCAAAGAAAATAGTCTGAAAGGTATGAAAGAAGAAACAAATTTTAAATAAAAGTGTAAACGTTTGTAGTTGCACCATTCATTTCCTTCTTCATCATTACTAAAGAGAATTAAAAATGGACTTCTAGGATTGCAATTAAAATAACAAGAAATACCTAAGTGGCATGGAGAAAAATGTCATAGTTGAAAAGAGTTTAATTAATTATGGGGCGGGATAGTACTAACATATAATAAAATCTAGTTCTTATTTTTGTAGCAATGTTCGGAAAATCGAAATCTTAAAAAAAAAAATATTTTATAAAGAAAAACTAGGTTTAGTTTTGCGTCCCTTCTCGAACTTGATCTTTTTCCTACTTTTTCGCTGCGCGTGGAAACGCAAGTTTTTTATTCTAAATTATTTTATATGAGAGTTTTATAGTGTCTAAAATTGATGGTTAATTACTAGCCTACATATTTTGGGCATGCGTCCTGAGTTCTTTCATTTAGTTCTGTCGAAATAAGGATGGCCAAGGTTGGGGCCAGTGCAGACATTTAAGATACTATCGTGGTATTTGACTTCCGGGACAGAGGAAAACTCTGCAAAACCTGTCAGATGATCGGCGTGTGCGAGACTCGAAAATAATGCTTATCGAAAGCCAGTGATCATGATCACCGGGCCGGTGGTGATGAGTGAAGCAGGCACGTGTTTAGTTCTCAACATTAAAAGTAGTACATTGTTACACTGTTTTCCAGTTGGAATAATAATTATTATTTTTCGTTTCTCAAATGATAAAAAGGAAATGCAGACACCCGCTGTCTGTGTGTCTGTCTCTCCTCCCCGCCCCCCCACTCTCTAGCTATTATTTGTGGATTCCGCTTCTGTAAGTTTTAATTAAACATAATTTACATTTATGGGCAATGCAGGTAAAGTGGTCTCTAAAATAACTGAGAAACCACTGCAAGCACCCTTTCAGAATGAATAGGATAGCGACCAGAGTCTTAGTCAAGGTACCACACAGGTATTCTCCCAGTGATATTGAGGAAATGCCTGGAAAGCCCTTAGTATTTATGGCCAACACGAGAACTATAGCCTGTTAGTCTTTCTAGCACTGTTTCCAAGTGTGCGAACGGCCATGACAAGACTCCCAGGTTCGAGTCCTGCTGCCTTTCACGTTGACTGAAGTTTTCCAAGCTTGCCATTATTATCAGCAGGCGGATGCCTATAATTATGGTAACTAGATCAAGGCTCTGGCTGCCACTTATAATGTATTATCGTTATTTCGTGGCTGAAATAACTGTTTCAATCTCTAAATTTACACTAATACTTGTGTAAGCAAACTTTACGAAACCAGTGTGCTGATGTCCTTCCCCGCTATCAGATAAAATAAGCAAAGATTAAATTAAACATCACTTTCAATTTTTACGTAATGCTTGAACGACCCCTGTGCTTATTATGTGTGTCTGGGAAATAGAGAGATCGCTGCTTGTAATAATTGATCATGCACTTAACAGATAAGAAATAATTGCCAAAAGGAACCACAAATTGTTTACTTTTAAGGGAAATAATAATATCAACATTATGCTATCTCTGCATTGTAATGAAAATAATTCCAATTTTGATATTACAATTCTAAAATCAATTTCATTCGAGTGTGAGTTTTCCTTTCGCATAATATTAAAACACTTTAATTTTCTATATTTAGCAAGTTTGTCGCGTCTTTTTTTATTGTTTATTAGTTTATATTCATAATGGATATAACAAAAATAAATAGTACTTTTTCATTACAAAATATACGGTGCAATATAACTTTTTATATGCACTATTAAGCGGTCTTCCCTATGCTTTCGCATATCATATACACTCACGGTCCGTGCAGTGACGTCACAAGCCTTGCAAACCAATAGCTACTGTTTTCCTTAAATCTCGCTCTTTGGCTCCCTCTGGTCGGTAGTGGCGCCCCGTTGGCGCTGCGAACAAAGCGCCATTTGAAAGTTGAGCGTGAGTATGTTTGTTGGGCAAAACAACACGTATTGTGACCTGCTATCATATGGCTGCTATGCTTCGCTCTCTGGCATTATTTGTTATATAGTTTTTTCGTTTGTATTTGAGAAGAAAATACCGATCTCCTGTGCAACTTACGGTTGTACTGAGAGATATAAGAATGGAAGTAATGTATCGTTTCACATGAAAGTGATCATTTAATATTATTCCGTGAAAAGTATTTAATTGTGTAAGACGCTGTTTCGTGCAGTTCGTCTGTGTTAGAATTTGAATTTTATTTATGGCATGTAGGCATCTAACGCTCAGGCCCGTCATAAGGGAGGGGAAATGATTCGGGGAGGAATCGGCCAGGGCCTAAGTTGAAGGTGCCATCCCGGAATTTAGATTATGTCACTGAGAAAAAAACTCTGGCCTGTCAGAATGGTAGGCCGCTGGGATCGAATCCACGAATTCTCGAAGCTACGCCAACGCTCTACCACAGAGCTACGGCGGCTCAGTATCTGTACGAGAAATATAAAAGAAAATACATCTTTCATTATCATTATTTGTTGCAAAGGGGTATCGAGTTAGATCAATAGCGTTATAAATGTGTCCCTCAATTGTTAGATTGGTGGTTTCGAAGCTGACGAATGTCCCCTTTGGTAGTGTAAGAGAATTTAAGGTTGGGTGAGGGGTGCAGCTTGCTGAAGAAAAATATTATTTTCAAATCAATCTTAAAACATTTTAAGTAGAGAAACGAAGAGCAACGAAGTTTAAAAAATGATTATAGGTTTGTTATTGTTATTATTTGTTACGAATATTGTGGTTATGCAAAATATGTAAGTTAATAATTAATTCAAATTCATGAAATATATATTTATTTGAACCTCAACATGTCTAAAATTGTGTATTTAAAAAGAAAACTTGCAGCTTTAGTTTAATATAAATTGGTAGGCGCTGGCCACAGAGTTTGCAGGGTTTACGAAGGGGGCCACCAGGAATTTTTAATGCATAAAAGGAAGCGCCAAATGAAAAAGAATAGAAACATATGTGTTAGATTGTATTTAGTGGTAACGGTACGTATGTCTGAGATGTAAAGTATAACTAGTAAAGTGGTTAGGCCCGTATTCGTGTAGAAAAGACTAATAATTGTAACTGTCTATTTTAAAATTTTAAATAGTCCTAAGCCCATAATGAGCTGTTAAAAAGACTGTCAGATTGTTAAGAACGACGAAGATGGATGTTCTGCCCGAAGACATGTCTGACGACCTGAAGGTCCCAGAGGTAGGTGAATCGATGGTGATTTGCCATTGCATTCGGTCGCATGAAGATGACGTCCAAAGGATGGGACCTTTATTAGGTCGGACACAATAATATACGTAATATCTGGTATAGTAAAAAGTAATCCATTATTTTTGCATGACATTGAAGGCTTGACTTACCATAGTTAGAATGATCCGATTTAGGTCACATATGCGACGTTTTGTTCGATAACGTGTTGCCATTTGGAAGGTAATATCATAATGCCTCTCTCATAGAAGCCCTTGTCCCTATTGGCAAAAAAATTGAGACAGTCGATGTTCACAAGCCTCTCTTGACGCGAATTTTGCACCAGCACACGTGTTCGCCATGGACAGGAACAGATGGTAATCACTCGGTGCCAGGTCCGGACTATAAGGTGGATGCATAAGAACCTCCCAACCAAGCTCCCGGAGCTTCTGGCGAGTCACTATCGATGTGTGTGGCCTGGCGTTGTCCTGGTGGAACACAATGCCTCTCCTATTGGCCAAAGCTGGGCGCTTCTGGGCGATTGCTGCCTTCAGACGGTCCAATTGTTGACAGTATAGTTCCGAGTTAAGGGTTTGGCCGTAGGGGAGCAGCTCATAGTAGATAATTCCCTGCCAATCCCACCAAACACACAGCAAAACCTTCCTGGCCGTCAATCCTGGCTTGGGCACCGTTTGCGCCGGCGCACCGCGCTTCGACCACGACCGTTTTCGCGTGACGTTGTCGTAAGTGATCCACTTTTCATCACCAGTCACCAACCGCTTCAGAAATGGGTCGCTTTTGTTGCGATTCAGCAGCGATTCGCAGATGGAAATTCGGTCCATGAGGTTTTTTTGCGTTAACTCGTGTGGCACCCATACATCAAGCTTCTTTGTGTATCCAGCCTTATGCAAATGGTTCCACACGGTTTTTTGTGCAATGTTTAGCTCTTGAGCAATCGAAACAGTGCTTACATGACGGTCGGACGCGACAATGTCCATGATTTTATCGACATGTTCGACACGTGGCCTTCCAGTGCGTGGTACATCTTTGACGTCAAAATTACCGGCACGGAATCGACGAAACCAAAATTGCGCGTGATTGGCTGTTACAGTATCAGGACCATAAACACTATTCACATTTGCAGCCGCCTGGCTTGCGTTTTCGCCTTTATCGAAGAAAAACTGTAAAATATAGCGTATTTTCTCTTTGCTAGTGTCCATTTTGATGCGCGCTCACACAACACTGAGTCAACTCATCACAACTATCTGAACAGTGTTTGCAGTACGCAATGTCATCGTTTGAACACCATCTCGTTGAACCTGATCGGACTTATACAATGCGAGATACAGATCACTGAAGCCATCTATTGGCAAAATAATGGATTACTTTTTACTACACCAGATATAGGATGAATATTCGTATTGTTTATGATATAATCAAAACATAACATTTGAAAAGCTAGAAATGAACGATGTCGTTTTTAATAGTTTTAAGACAAAGATTTTTACCCTAAAATTAAAAAAAAAACGCACTCTTCTTCATTCTTAAATAACTTTTCCGGTATCTTTTAATCTAACCAGGGAAGTGAGATATTTTTCTTTCGGTGATCTATATAATGTCACTTGCGATAGCTAGCAGAACTTAAATATCAAAATAAAGCAGTCCATAAACTAGATATCATTTTTATACACATTTTCTTTAATGACATACGCATTGTTTCAATGATATTTATGTGAAAATTGCTGACTGCTTGTCCAAAGGGCCGGTGCCCTTACCCTATTTAAACTTTTATAATTTGCTTTGTAAGTTTATGCAAGTAAACCGTTGGATGTATATAATTACATTATTAGCAATGTCTGTGTGTAATATTCGTGTCACTTGTGATGTATCACTAATGTTGTATAATATTTTTAATGTATCTCTAATATTTTTTAATAAGTTAATGTATCAACTTTATATTATTCTATTTATCAAATAAAAACCGGGATGACACCTTCAACATAGGCTCTGGCCGAAACCTTCCCGAATCCTTTCTCCTCCCATATTCCGGTCTAAGCCATAGATGCCTAAAGACCATAAATAAATTTCAAAATTTAAGAAAAAACATCTTTGAGAACGTTTTATATAAGTGATTTTTATATTAAATTATATGTTGTATTGATGAATTTAATTAGGAATTAATTGTATCTTATGTGTTGAACTTAACTAAGGTGAACTCTAATGCGAATTTTCAATTGTATTTCTTCATAAAAAGATCGTATGTGGGACATGCAAATTATACAATACCAGGCAGCGAACGCTTCGCTGTTTCGTTTCTGCCAAACAAACAGAGAAACAATTGAATATTCAACCTGCGCCGCGCTGGGAGTTAAGAAAAAACACATAAACGGTGGCGCCAGCCCTGCCTCTAGTGGATGTTTTATAACTCTATGAGTGTTACCCACTGCACATACGTGTATCTAGTTACACCAGGGTGAAGTTGTATTTATATTCAGATTCAAAACAGTATTGAAAAGATTTCAGTATCTTTTGCGTATTAAAAAGGCTTAAAGAAAGAAAATACTGAATGGAGAGCATGAAATAACAAATTAAACAAAACATATATTTCCCACATCAAAACATAGAGGATACCGTGATAATTATCTGACTGCCAAAAAAAAGTTGTATCCATATTCATATTCCAAAATTTTCATTATTTTATGCGTATTTAAAA
>JAGDQP010065949.1:0-11348 GCA_022664845.1 Lepisma saccharinum | reverse complement strand
CGCCGTCGGAATCGCAGACGTTTCATTTCTCTCGGCGGGTAAATCCTGTCACTACGATCAAATCGCCAAGTATGCGGTGCTTCATAAAAAAGCATGGGTTATTTTTTTTCTGCGGTTGAATCACGGCGGCTGAACACCGTAGTGTGCGGCAGGCCTAAGTATTCAACCAGTGGCATGAGACAGAGGTTATACCGTTTTTCGAAGGGTAATTGACGTGCGTAGATTTGCATTGCCAGGAGCGAATCCTGGTTTGTACAAAGTTTAGGTAAGGTATTACCTCCAAAGAAAAATATGCAAGGTACCACGCCAAGCTTCACCTCAGCTTAATTGTTTGCTTGATATTAACATTCTAAATGAGCTGGAAAGCTTCGAAGCACAGAACCTGCAGTTTTTGGTAAAGTGGACTCCGAACTAGTGCTACCAAGAAGTATTCAAATATTCGAATGTTCCAAATGCCAGAAGCCATTGAATATTCGAATAATCTGAGCTTTAGTTACGACATACATTATTTCCATTGGTACGTGTATCCTTGGGGTTCAACCTGATGAGTGTTGTCCTCATAAGAACTGACTTCATTTTCCAAAGCCTCATCCCTAGATCCTCACCGTCATTAGTACTTAGTTTCGTCCTTGCTCTCATTCAACCTTAACTTTACGTGGAAAATTCAACCCCGACTTCGCGATGGGACTTCATGCTCGACCTCATTCAGCCACAACCTAACAACCTCGGCCTCACATAGTCTCAATCTCAATCTACCGAGCTGTCGTAGCTCAGTGGTAGAGCGTTGGCGTAACATTCGGGAGGCTGTGAGTTAGAACCTCAGCGGCCGACCATCCTGACAGATTTTACCAGGGTTTTCCTATCATACCAGGCAAATGCCGGTATGAGACCTTCCCTCATCCTTTTCCCTGCCCTATCCCGCCCTGAGCCTTAGATGACTAAAGGCCATAAATATAATTCAAATTCAACCTCGATCTGACCCAAACCTCAACTTTGCGATTAAACTTTAATCTCGACATCACTCAACCTAACAAGGAACTTGAACCCCAGTGTCATTCAACCTCACGATGAAACTTCAACCTGGACCTCAAAACCTTAAGCTCGCATGTAGAGGTCTAGGAGAGATAAGTTTGAGGTTGTACCTCGTGAGGTTTAACACATGAATGCTGTGGAGGTTGAAGTTCTATCGAGCGGCTTAGGGTAAGATAGGTCGACGTTGAAGTTCCATCGTGACGTTCAGATTCCATCGTAAGGTCGATTCTAAAATTCTATCCTGATGTTAAGACTGGGGTTTAGGTTGAATTTCCTTCGAGGGTTGAAATCCCACTGTGACGTTGTGGTTGAGTGAAGTAGAGGTTGTAGTCCCACTGTGAGCTTCCATTTGAGTTAGGTCGGGATTGAAGTTCCATCATGAGATTGAGGTTCACTGTGGTCGAAGTTGAGGTTTCATCCTTACATTGAGCTTGAGTTAAGTCGATCTTGAAGTTCCATCGTCAGGTTGAGTGAGGTCAATTTTGAAGTTCCATCGTGAGGCTGAGGTTGAGTGATTTCGGGATTAAAGTTCCATCGTTAATTTGAGGTTAATGCCTTATCGTGAGGTCTAGATTGCTGGGGCCCATCGTGAGCTTGAGTGAGGGGAGGTGAAAGTGCAATCATGAGGTTGAGGTTAAGTGAGGTCTATATTGAGGTTCCCATGAATTTGAGCTAAAGTGCGTTGGGGGATAAACTTACATAACCAGCTTGAAGCTGATTGAAGCCGGGGTTGAAATTCGATCGTGCGGTTGAGGTTGAGAGAGTTGGGAGTTAAAGTTCCATCGTGAGGTTGAGTTTGAAGATTTATCGTGGAACAATTGAAAAGAATTTGGTATTATGGCCTTTATGCATCTACTGCTCAGGCTGGGATAGGGGAGGATAAAGGATACCGGAAGGCGTCGGCCGGGGCCTAAGTTGAAGGTATCATCCCAACATTTGTCTGGTTGCACTGAGGAAGAACATGTAAACTTCAGTCAAGATGATCAACCACCTGGGATTAAACGCACGACCTCTCAAATGTTATTTCAACCCTATATCACTGAGCTACGGCGGCTCGGCTTTCGTCGTACAGCTGAAGCTGAAGTCCCGCCGTGAAAATTAGATTATGCGAGATCAAGGTTGATGTCCCATCGTCAGGCTGAGGTTGAGCGAGGTCGCTTAAGTTCCATCGTGAGTTGAGGTCCATTATCTAATGCATATGATGCAAAATTTGGTGTAATTCAATGCACACATATAGATTTGTTTAAGTAGAATGTAAAGTTGATTGGCAACACTATCAACTTGGATGACTGGGAACAGGGACACTCACAGTAATTTCTACTGTGTCGAATAATGTTTATACCAAGTTTGGAGTGGATATGTTCAACAACGTGGAAGCAATTTTTAATGTAATAATTTTAAAAATCGGTTGGCAGCACTGACAGCGTGGGCATAATACCCGACTTAAACTATTTCTACGCTTCATATCTTAATTTGCGTGTGTGAAAAATTTTATGTAAATCAATAGGCACAGTAGAACAGGTACAATATGTTCGGAATTTTAAGATGGCGGCCGTGGTGACGTCATTCCAAGATAGCGCCTGGAAATCTCGGTGATGACACAAAAGTTAATTGACGTTGATGATGTTGTACAAGATGTTGAATGATTGAGCTGACCTCAATTTGCGGGAGGTTAAATATATATTGCACTGTATTGGTAGGTAAACTATTGCAAAACAAGATGCCGGCGGTGTAGCGTGGCTCAGTTGCGTAATGGTTCATACCTCTCTTAGGTGACCTTAGGATTGAGCAAGCTGGTCTTGAGCCAAGCGTTGTTGTACTATGATGCTATGTGGATGAACTTAATGTTTGAGGTCATTGACAGAGATGCAAGTCAAAACTAGAACATTGACGTCAAGGCGTGGGTACAAGTGAGGATTTGATCAATGATATCAGGCGGTCATTGACAAGGGAGCAAGACAGCACTAGTTTCATAAAGATTAGAATATATAGAGGGCAGTAATGTTGTATATACATGATTTTAAAGAGAGTTGACCTTTACATGAAGAAAGAGGGGAACTGAATGTTGAATTAGTTTATGGCAACAGCTCTGATAAGAGCGTTACGCTTCAAAAATCAGAAAGCACTTGGTGCTTTGGTAGTAGTTGGAACGTGTTAATCCATTAACATTAAACAGTATAAAATATCGACAAACGAATATGAATAGCCAGAAGTAAAACAAACAAACAAACAAACAAACAAACAAAAAAAACTAATCAATGTGGGCTTCCCTTAGCTAGTATAAAAACTGACAAACGAATAGCCAGAAGTAAAAAAGAAAACAGTGCAATTTTGCTTTCTGAAAAAAGTAAAACAAAAAAGATCCTGGTTATTTCAATTGGCCGGCTACCAATACCCCTTTTTAACCAGGTTGAGCACTCCTGGTGGGCAGTTCATTCAGTGAATTTTTTCACAAGCTAGTCCGTGAAGCGGGACAAGTACCTGATTAGAGGGTTACGCCCTCTTTACAGGTATGGGATTCTAATGCGATATCTGGCAGTTTTGGAAGTGATAAGTGGTCTATGATGTTCTAGGTAAATTTGGTATCCTTTATTCAAACTTTATCATGGGCATTATAAGCTTTTGCTTATAATCATTAATTTTGGTTCATATATATTCTGTATTGGTGACATTAAGATGGGTGATGGATATGAAATGCTATAGACGTCACAACACATTCCATAGATCGATATTCTTCTTGTTTAGGGGAGACTCTAAGCATAATGACAGATAGATGAACCCTACACTTAACATTAATGGATACTTTGTGGAAGATGGTTATGAGAGGTGAATGCGTGATGAATGGTGATGTTGAATGGGTTTACTCAGGATTGGGAGGAGTTGAGACTGAAAAGTAGATATAAGGTTCGGAATATGTTGCTTGAAATTGGACTTCGAAAATTTCGGAGGCTGCATGTTGAACTTTGTTGAGGATAGTTTCTGTGCCAAAGGGATTGATGTTATGTGATGTTAAGGTGAAGAAGGTGAGAAGCTGTTCGATTGTTATGGGTGGAAAGACTGAGGTAGTGAGAGGTGGAGATGACTGTTAGGGAAGTCGAAGCGGAACGGTAAAGGCAGGGGTTTCCGGATTAGCATTTTGGCTGTTTTTACATTTGTAGGAGAAGGTAGGGTGAGGTTCGCTGCATTGGCTGCATTTAGGTAGTAGTTGGTGATTAGTGCAGGCTTTAGTTGAATGAGAGCCAGAACAGTAGGTTGGTTCGGACAGTGTTTGGTTTCATGATCGTTGTATTTTTGACAGCGTTCACAGCGGAGTGGGATTGGTGGTGATGATCTAGATGGTTCTACTCGGTATCGTCTTTTGTATATGAAAGCTCCGTAAGTGAGAAGGTCATCAACGGTTGCCTGATGTGTTGTCAACACTCGGATCATATAGCTAGGTTTTCCTTGTTAGTTTTGATTTGAAGATTTTGGTTTTGATTTGAAGATTTGATTTTAGCTACGTTATGTCGCTCGGCTGTTAGTTCTTTTTCTGCTTCTGTTTAGGTGATTTGAGGATCCAAGCCTCTGATGACGACGGACAGCATAGGTGGTCGCCGCGCCGTGGCGGAGGCTGCATACGGATGGTTTTTGAAGCGAGTGGTGTGAGTTTTGCTTGTTTGCCGAAGATCTCAAAGCTGTATTTGTTTTGTATTATAGAAGCGAAGTTGTTGTCAGAAGATTTGATTATGATGCCGTTCCTTGTAGGTATAATTTGTGAGATGGAGTCACGAGGGACATATCAACAGTTGGTGTAGTAATAGCTTTGGTGTTTGAAAACGTGGATAGAAATCTGTTAGTAAGAATGAAGACAACAGAGCTAAGTTTGTTGGATGCTGTTCAGAACCTTCAATATCAGATAAGTGCATTTGGTCATCGAAATAATAAGAGTTACTTAAGGTATGAATCTTTTTACATGGTGGTGATTTAGAGCTTCCAGATTGATGTGGATTCGATGAATGAGAGCTTGTAGTAGAGAGTTGATCCGTGCTTTGATTATTTGCCTAGTTCTGTGAACTTAGCAGTGCTTGAAGATGGTGTGCGCTGTAATACTTGAGGTAAGGTGTGCTTTCCAACGATGATGAGAAAATAGTGATCAATCTATGTGTAATGACTGCAAAAAGATATATCAAATTAACTCGCACCCTCCTACAATGAGAAGTGCCGCTAATCCTATTGTTGCTGTACTCGTATTGTTTCTCACTAGTGCGTATGCAACACAAGATCATCGGAAGCACATTAACTACCCACATATAGGCAAAGTTTGAATTCTGAACCGGTGAAGTAGTAATAGTATTGTTGGACAGAACGGTCATCGCTGTCCTGTCAACGCAGACGGTTATGCCGTCTCTTCGTTATTATTTTATTTGTAATCTATATTTTACGTAATTGTTGCTGGTCTAAGTGATGTTGCATTGATATAGAAATTATGGTGGGGCTAGTCTATTTGAATCTTGTGCATTTTCTTTCTATAAGGTATTAAAAATAGTTGCTATAAGTTGGGTATCTGTTAATAACCTAAAGTGTCAAGGTCTGATCATTTTCGTTAGTCGTGCGGTACATTTCTAGTATGTGATCCAGTGGTGGATACGAATAGCCTGGTTGGATGTCTTGTTGTGCATCTACGTGGATTGTGTCCAGGAGTGTTGGGTGAGCTGTTGTCCAGCGTTTTGTTATATAGTTTAATCGTAATGTTTATAGGTGTGCTTTGATTTCCGTGTACGTAGAGCGATCATATAGCAAATATGTTGGACTTAGTAGTTTGATGTGGTATGCCAGCCTTAAAGCGTGTGTCTCCCATATCTGTAACCTTTTATAGAAACCTTCGCTGGCTGACAGTCAGGCAATATGACCGTATGTAAGGCATACTCGCAAAAACATTGTGTATGTATGGAGGATGTTGTATGATTTTACGCCCCAGGTGGTGCCTGTTAGCCGCTTCAGTAGTGTTAGTGTGTTTTTAGCCCCTTTGTTGAATATGCTCAGGTTAGGTTTCCAATTTAGCTTGGTGTCGAAAATAACTCTGAGGTACTTCGCTGATGTTGACGGTCTTATAGGTGTGTGGTTGATATGGAGATCAAGCTTGGTAGGATTTCAACGAACTCTTGTTTTTGTTTTTGTTTGCTGTATTACCAGTGCTTTGTTTTGACAGCGTTTATGGTGAGGCCCCACTTAAGACACCATACGTGGAATTTATTTATGCCAGTTTGGAGCAGACGGTTGATCTCCTATCCACCCCTGTTCCTACTACATCTATGGGCTATCCATAAATGTACTGGAAAAGGGGGTGGAAGGGAATCAGTGAACGTTGGTACTTAAAGATACACTTTGTACATAGGGTATGGGATTGGGTGGCAGGATCCAATCAGGAACCAGATAGCTGGCTCGTTATAAGTTGTTGTTTATATAATTCAGCGTGTCCTATGATGCCAATAAGTTAGCTAGTTGATGAAACTGTTACAAGTTTTCAATTTTAAAATTAATACGTATTGATTCTCTCCTGATATTTTTCCTATCGTAAGTATATAAAAGCAATTTTTTTGACATGGGAAATATCATATTTGTTTTGTTATGAGATCAGGGACCCGCAGAAGATCGACAGTTTCCAATAAATACTGTGTACTCATAATCAGAATAAACAAGTCTCGTTGGTCTGATAGTTATCGCGCCGGCATCTCGTGTCAACAGTCGCCAGTTCAAACCCTGATAAATTCAATTTTTTAAAAGAAAATTGGTTTAATGAGTTCAAACTTGGAACACATATTTCTCTACTTTTTTTAAAAAATATATTCTAAATTATGTTACAAATAATAAATTTCTTAAATGAACTTTTCAAAAAACATTTCTGCTTCTATTTGTGTGTTTTTCTACCACGATATATTAAAACTGGATTTAATCTATATGCCCAGTAATTAACATTACGCACTTTAAATTGATAATGACTTTGAATTTTAGTTATGGCTTTAGGTATCTAAGGCTCAGGCCGGGATAGGGAAGGGGAAAGGATTGGGGAAGGTGTTGGCCAGGGCCTATGTTGAAGGTGCAATCCCGACATTTGCCTGGAGTGACAGGGGAAAAATCCTGGAAAAACTCAGGATGATTCGTCGCTGGGATCGAACCCACGAATGCTACGCCAACGCTTTACCACCGAGAATTAACAATGAAGAATGAGCTGGGGAATCTTATTATTCTTGACGTCCAGTATATGATATTCGTATATTCACATTTACAGTGTATGATTTGTGTACATGTGTAAATTTATTTATTTTGTTTAAGCATAACCCTCGCCAGGGATAGGGTGGGGTAAAAGGGTCCTTGAAGGAATTGTTTAAAATTATTTTAAGAGCTTTAGGCATGTGAGGATCAAGCCGGGATAGGGTTGGGACATTATGTCGGAAGATAGACTTCCAGGACTATATAGGAACCATCACTGCGTTTGAGTGGTAAGGCTGAGCAAAAATCTTGGGAATCCTCAGTTAAAATGGTCGGCCACTGGAATCGATCCCAAGACTTCCGAATGCTAAAACAACGCTCTAGAACGTTTTTGAAACTTAGTTCACCTTGTTCAATTTGATAAACCTTTTTAATATGTATGAACTGATATTTTAGAATTAAGTTAGTCACACACACAAATATTCATGTCCAAGGTATACCACACAAACTAGGAACACTCCCGAGAATATAATCTGGCACAAGCGCAATTTTGCGCGGAATCGACGGCCCGCTAAGCAAATATGCATCATACAAATGTTTACGCCCCGCACTCAAAAGTTGAGGATGAAAATAGTAAAAAGGTTGCAGGTCATCAGCACCTGCGACGTCATAGTGACAGACTTTCACGCGAACCACTGTAAATACAACGACCAAGGCATTATTTGCCATGCACTAGCTTAGTGCAGCGGCAAGATGTTGGCTTACTAAATAAAAACTCGGTTTCGAATCGCGGCGAGGGTAACATTTTTTCTTTTTCTTTTAAAATATATGTTCATATTTATTATTTATAATTGCTTTGGCATACAAATATAGGCTACTGAAAGCTAGGATATATCTAAATAAACCAGGTCTGGCCCGCGAGGTGTGCAAGGGGCACGGTACGTCCGAAGGGAGCTGGGCGGCATGAGCCTCGGGTGACTGCAGCTCCCGGTTAGCGGTGGGCATACGCAATGTAGCACATTTGTCTTCGGTATTTTTAATTTCAATTTCCAAATATTCTAACCTCTCTACAAATTTGAAGTTTGCTCCAACATAAATAAAACAACTACCATCTTGTAGAGCTTGAAAAATCTTCAATTTAAAAAAGGAAGGTCATTGTAGGTGCATATCCGCCCCAGATATTGCTAAACTACAAAAAACGCACTTTAATTTATTTTGAGGCTTGGTAAGCACCTTTCTAGCTGAAATTTGGTGGAGATCCATCAATTTTGATGCCGAATATGTTAGTATATTTATCACGAATCCTTCGAAGGCACTTTTCACAAACTTACCCTGCTTGGCTCTCTCGACGTTCACTTTGGTTTAATCAACTTATAGGACGAAGTTGGTTCTTTACAAAGATCAGCTCTGAACTTAGTCATTCATGGCTTATGTCTTCCGTTGGCAAGATGGCGTTAAACCGAGCTGGACTTTTCAGTATTAAAGCAAGCCAACATAGGTTCAAACCCTGTTGAAGCTAAGATTTTTTTTACAAAGTGTTCGTGAAGAGTCCAATCAAAACTTCTCGTAGAAAACGGACAGTTCTTCAGAATGTGGAACGAATCAACTAAGTCATTATAGAGAAGTAGATGATTTACAAATGTTGGTTAGGAAGGGCAAAGTAAAATCTATGAGAGATACAAAGACAAGTAAGAACACGTGATCTGAAGTATCCACTTTTCATGTTATTATTCTTAGAAAGAAACACTATACCATTTGTTAAGAAGCGTTTACGTAGCAAACCTGTGGAGTTGCAGCTAACGATTGGACTTTCAACAGGGAGACGTGGGTTCGATTCCCCCCAAGGTTCGTTCCCCTCACCATTTCGCATGAAAAATGGCTTGAAACAGATATTAATCTCCGGTTCGAGAACTCACGAGGCATCAATGGCGAGAATCAGAGTAAACAGTGTTTGTGTTCTTTAACATGATGATAATGTATTTCTCATATTTTTCTTTGGTTTTACTCTTCCCTTTCATTTGTCTTTATGTATCACTGTTTTTGTATAACTTGTCTCCAATCACAATATTATGAACTAGTTGACATTTTTATTACAACACTGTATCACTTGTCTGGTAAACAAAACTGTTCAATAATTTGTATCATCTCTGTAATCATAATATTTTTGTATCACTTGGAACTGTTCTAGTCTGTATACATTTTACTTATGCACAGCAAAAGTTTCTTCTTACTACAAATCACTTGTTTTATTTCTATAAGAATACCAGGCCCAATGTATATTCAAAGTTAGAACAAGTAAATATCTTTGTTACTGTGAGTCCATAGATGTAGTGTATCTTTCATCCACAAGATTAGGCGTATTCGGTCTGTACATTCAGAATCTGTTACCATCTTCTTGTAAGTCGTAAGAAATTTATGCAGCACATCGATAGAATCAGTGTGGGATTCAGTTAATTTCTGATATATATATATATTTGTTCGCAAACGAAGGGAGTTGTTAATACGTCCACCATACGAAGTAGAATCATTTCCCTGCTTAAGTGTACACACTCATGGTCAGAGTCAAAGGGAATATCGTGAAAGCACAGCTCACAAATTATACTGAAACATGGTGTCCATTCTTCAAGACTTGCCAGTACACACTCGAGGGCCAACTCTGTAATAGTACAGTCACAGCTTTATGACTCTTAGTGAATAAATTTTAACGACTTGTAGAAATCCACATAGTTTAGAGAACTTGATTTCAGTAAGTAACCAACATACGTAATACGAAATTTTAGTTTATTTTCGAGCAAAGTGAAACATAGAATATATGTGTAACATTTTTGTCTGTATGAATTGTATGCTAAATAAACACATGTGTATGCAATATGTATGTCGTTTTTGTCATATGTCGAATTATACAATGAATACACTTTGGCAATTCTAGGAACAAATCCAGTTTGGGATCATTAATATAAGATGATTTATTTTCTTGTATTTTAACGTAAACCAATCTGAACGAAGCAAAAATCACCAAAAAGATACCATTACCAAATGGAGAAGTTAAAAACTTAAATTAACTCCTAGAGTCCCATCACACCACATTGCATATTACCAGCTAACGATAACATGCAGCCGCTCGTGACGTTGTGAGAACAACGCATGCGGATTTCTAGTCCAGAAAGGTAGCTTTGCCCCGAACCCATTGACCGGTTCTGACGCCATATTGTTCAAATTTCGCATGTTTCCACTATAAATACAAGGTTACAGAATTTTTCTGACAGATTAAACAAGGGAGTATAACATAATGCTATACAGCACGGAATTATTTGTTACCAAAAGAGCTAGGGAAAATTAATGCCCAAGCATATCCGCTCAATGATTAAGCCAAATCCGTCCTGTCACCCCCAAATCCTCGAGAGCACCCAAACTTTAAAATATTTGGTCAAAAACCGTACAAAACTCCACTTACACCTTCCCAATTTTGAGTTTACATCCCCAAACTGAAAATCCTGGCGGAATACCTGTATGCGCACCTATTGGAATACTAGGCTAAATACACTAAACCCCCCCCACACACACACACAAGAAAACGTATAAGTGAGGTTAGAGGAAAACACACTATATACCATTGAATTTACCCCTTTTTCCCCAACCAATAAAGTCTGCTATACAGGCGCGCATTCAATCATTGAATATATGAAAGTAAGATTTAATCCTGGTAATTGCTATCAGTATAGCCTGTAAAGGAGGCCGAAACCGATCTCTGGTTGTACCTCCGCAAGATGTAAGAAACCTCATCTGTTGTTATATCTTCCCCTTTCATTTTTTAAAAATATTTCAATCCGAAACTGTTTGCGACATTCCAATCCTACTTACCTTACTTATTCGATAGTTATCAACTGCTGCTGGTCTGATCCTTAGATGCCTACAGGCTATCAATAAAATTTTGTTATAAGCTACTGTTTTTATCTCTTTTACATTCTTCTACTAACTCATAATCCGTCATAGGCAGAGTTCACATTGTGCTGTTTGAAAAGTTAGCAAATGCTACAAAAACACTAGAAAAAAGGATAAATCAGCTCAGTAGTTTAAACGATCTAGTGATACTGACAACATTAGCTTGACAGTCAAAAATGTACTTC
>JAGDQP010065948.1:0-11348 GCA_022664845.1 Lepisma saccharinum | reverse complement strand
TGCGCGTTTGTAGTAGATGGGGAAGCCCAGCAATTTTGTCTTCATCCCAAAGCCAGTATTTTTACTGCTGAGCTATATGCTCTTACAAAGGCTTTGGATTTTAGTCTTGTTCGTGGTTTCAACCGCCTCCTTGTTTGTACAGATTCGAAGAGTGTTGTTCAAGGCCTCGAGAATATGTATTGTAAACATCCGCTCGTGCAAGATATTCTTTGTAAGACACACGCCATTTGCTCTGGCGGTGACGAGGTTGTCTTTCCGTGGATACCAAGTTATGTTGGTATTCATGGTAGTGAATTGGCAGACGAAGCTGCTAGTGAGGCCTCTTTAGGAGCTAACATTAATATTCAGCTTGTCCCATTTCAGGTCATAATGATAAGCAATTTACACGGAATGAATGGCAGCGACGATGGGATGACGTAGCTGTTAATAAATTGAAAGAAATTAAGGTAGCTGTTGCTCCATAGAAATCATCTTGCTGAGATACTAGGCGTGAAGAAGTACTTTTATATCATCTAGGTATAGGACACAGTCGGCTGACACATGGATATATGTTACGACGACTAGATCCACCACATTGTAATAATTGCAATGTGGTTTTAAGCATTCGTCACGTTCTTTTAGATTGTCCCGGATATAATCATCTAAGACAACGTTATAACATCCCCAATGACATGGCGTCATTGTTAGGGGATGAACCGAGTATGTTGCGCAGAGTTCTTATGTTTGTTCATGAGACAGGTTTATCTTCGTCTATCTGAGATGATTGTGTTAGTTAGCTGTTAAGTTTGATGTAGTATTATTTTATTTATGTTAAGGCCTATTCACAGCCTTCACGTTTTTACCTTTTATGCTAAAGACTTTATACATCTTTAGTTTTTACTACGATTTTATTTTTCTGAAGAGTTTACATCTCCAGCTTTTATATGCTTTTAAAATTTTAGTTAACAGCTATTTTTAGACGTGACAAAGATAAGGGGCTTCCCCCGTTTCGGGAAGGGTGTAAGCCATAGTGCTGTTACCGCTCATAAAATTAATTTATCTTATCTTACCAACACGTTGAAAACTGGTCCCACCTTCTATTTAAGTTTTTCAACTTGACGTGTTTTCTATTCATTGAATGAACGAGATTGCTTTTTCAAAGAGAAATACTTGAGTTTTGCATTATGTCTATTAAAATACACGTTTAATTTTAGTGCAATGAATCCAATAGTCTCAGAGAAAGAAGCTGCTGACGTGATATTGGTCAGATCAAAATTTAGATAACGTACCGGTACATACAAACGAAATATCAAAACATATTTCACTTAAAAGATATGAAGATTTTAATGTAGATTCCAACTAAGCGAAATATTAAACTTATTTTGAATATAAATATTCAACTGACTCTCACAAGAAATTTCTAGTATGCTACTGGTTTCCCAAATATTAATCAATTCTGAATCTGTAATTGCCATCTCATTATTTGTTTCATAGATGTAAGTCAAAAAGTATCTGAGCTATGTGAGTGGAACGGAATTAATTTGAGCTTATTTATTACCTTTGTGCTTCTCATAACAAGTGGGGAATTTAATGTTGGAAAGTAGTCGGCCAGGGCCTAGGTAGGAGATATTATCTCGGGGGGAAAATGAGTTAAAAATCACACTGCATATGCGCATTGCAATGTGGGGCATCCTTCTGGATTAAAAATCTTGTTTGGAAACTGTATGAATTCACAAGATGTAACGGGTGGGGAGAAAAAACGTCCACAACTTATCTCACGTGCCGCATGAATAAAACACCCAATCAACGATGGCCATTAAAACATACACACTCGAAGATCTGAACGTACCCAGTCTGTGTTGGTTAGCGCTGCGTAATGTACAGAGAAATAAAATGAAATTAATGTGCAATAGTTATACAGGAAAATTTGGAGCTGCTTCTACTACAGCGTCCTTTTGACAGTAAGACAGATACATAACATTTTGTTAAGGCAGAATGTGGCTGAAGTTGGGTTTACAAGTCTCTAATGAAGATAGTAAATGCGTATGGAGTGAAGAGTAAGCCAGGATCTGGTCGCCAGAACTGGGAACCAAGTTATGCAGAGGACCATGCACACCAAAGTCATCTTCAGCTACAGACAACTGGGGAAGAAATTCAGACACTGTCACAAAACGACGAAGAAGTTAGTGCAAGATATCGGATACAAAAAAAGGAAACAGAAAACTGGCCCTGAAGTAAAGCCTGAACAAAAGAAGAAGCAGCGAAAACGACTGTCCCATTTGTTTAAGGGAACCAAAGATTTTCTATTTGATCTGGACGTTTATTTGGACAACCAAAGCTATTGGCCCTTCCTTTCCCCACAACCGATCAAATATTTTGTGAAGAAGGATGAAGCAGCATCGCCAGCCAAAAGTTCACATAAAAAGGCCAAATTCGTAGAGAAGGAGAAAGTTTTGGTGTTGAAGGAGAAAGTTTAATTCTTCCAGGTATAAGCGAGTTTGTAATGAAAGTATATGTTTATACATTATTTATCATATCACGATAATCCTTTATTCAGGCATTTCATTTATTTTTTATAAAAAAATAAAAAGTTATTTGATTAAAGGGATGGGTATAATATATAGTTTTTAATTACTAATTTTTTGGTTAATTAAGATCGGGGGGATTTGCTCTTGATTAGGTATTTTTCTATAATCGTGTAATAAGTTAATTTATCATTGTGGGCTTAGAAATAACTATCAGTTATGATTTTGTTATGATTTATTTAATGATTTTATAATATTTTATTATTTTGATTTGGGTCATATATTACTGTTCTATTATTACTAATTTTTTGAATAAGAAATTATGATGCTATTAGTATATGTTTTAGCTTGAGTTAAAGGAACTCGGCAAATAAATTTCCCTCCTGTTTATAAAAAACATGGCCTTTTGATAAAAATATAAGGTCTGGTCTGCCCAATGAATTTTGTTTTGAATGGCCGCGGTATCTTGACAGTGCAAAGGTAGCATAATCATTAGTCTTTTAATTGTTGGCCTGTATGAATGGCTGGGCGAGGAAGTGACTGTCTTTTTTTTAATATTGTGTAATGTTACTTTTGAGTAAAAAGTCTTAAATCACTATGCAGGACGATAAGACCCTATAGATCTTTACATACATTTTTATGATGACATATAGTATTTATTTTTGTACTTAAAATTATGTATTGAGCTGGGGCGGCTGGAAAAATATAAACTTTCCTTAAATTATTTCATTTATAGGTGTTGTTTATTTGATCCATTTTTGTGATTAAAAGATTAAGTTACTTTAGGGATAACAGCGTAATCTCTCTTGACAGCTCTTATCGACAGGGGTGTTTCCGACATCGATGTTGGATTAAGATTTACTTAGGTGTAGGTGCTTAAGGGAAAAGTCTGTTCGACCTTTAAAGTCTTACATGATCTGAGTTCAGATCGCCACCCCCATGGTTTTCTTGGGTGTTGTGGATCCTTGATGTTTCTATTGCTGGTTTTGTCTTTTGCTTTCTGTTTGGAAATGATAGCACCACGATTCAATACCTGCAACAAGCCTCAAGAGAACAGTGTCATCCTCACGAGAACGCAAAAGATGCTGCAATGACAACCCCATTCGGAGGCTCTTCTTTTCCTCTGTGAGGTTGTGTGGCACCCATTCTGCACTCAGTTTTCTGTATTGGAGTTTTATTTGATAACAGTCTGCACTGAACCATAATTCACATCAATTTTTTTACTAATGGCATTCATCTTCACGCGCCTATTTTCGCGGCTGATCTGGTCAACTCGTTGGATCAGGTCATCTGTGATGATGCTGCGCGATTGACCACACCACTCATCATCTTGTAGTGATTCCCGTCCTTCGCGAAATTGTTCGTGCCAGTCCTGCACACGGATCAGTGACAGAGCATGTTCTCCATACACTGCAGTCATTCGTCGATGCACTTCGCGAACAGCAACATTCTCGGCCCCACGTTGCTTCTCCTCACTGGCAAACATCACATCATATTGTGGGTAATTGAAACGAAAAGGACACTATCAGCACTTCTTCATAATGATAGTCATCTTCATACAAGATACAATTCGATGTCCATAACTCCGTGTCTTCCGTTTTCATTTGATCCACGCTTATACGTTACATGCATGTTCCACCAGGTGTTGAAAATTTCCTGATCATCCTCTGAACTACTTCCAACAGGCCATAGTAGTCTATATCTGCAATACGGGGCATGTTGACAAGTACGATCAGATGGCATTTCCCTATGATGTGAAAAGGAAGACTATCAGATGAACCCCAAGTTATTCTTCTTTGTGCTCGACATTGCCTTCGTGTTCAATCTGTTATGAAAGAAAGACACAAGTCGTTTGTACACTTAAGGAACTTACTTGCGAGGTGATTGAATTTGGAAGGGTAACTGAGCCAGTTTGGAAGGCTGTCGAAGAGCCCACCTCAACAGTAGTATCAGAAAATGGGGCAAGATTTGTTTCGCAGATGCAGCTGAACACTTGGTGGAATAGCTTCTGAACAGAGGCAGGTATAACATTTGTTCTGTCATGCCAGAAAATAGTCTAGACAAGATTTCGGTGCTGTGCATGTGAAACAGCTGTCTGCTCTAGAAAAGAATGCTAGCGGGAAATACACCTGAGGCAAAATTAGGCGCCGTTTCATTTTCTCCTTAATAACTGTTTTCTTTTAACTTTCCGTTTTAACTTGTCATTGCTTGTAATACAAATAGGAATTATCCTGTTCGGACTGTTTGAAAAAATGACATTCACATAACAAGTATGTAACATATGTAGAAGAATTTTTCGAAATTTGTACTTGTTTTTGACTTGAAGGATGTCAGTCCTGGTTATTCGCAGTTTTTATTTCATGAAATTCATCATATCTTGATTAATGACAAACCTACTTTTACTCTCAGTGTTATATTGTAACCATGGATGTTGTTGATTTCTTTAGCCGTTATTAACTTTTCTTTGCAATTTTTTCTCAGTGTGTGCGACTTAAACTGATGAGAGAATACCCTCACTATATTAGTGATCATTAGGAATTTACGTCCGAACTCTACGAGTTTTTCATGTGTTCTACTTGAATTTGATTGATATTTCTCGTGTTTTTTTTTATTACCTGAATTAATTTAAGGATATTTAAACGTAATAATTATTTATTTTGTAACTATTAAAGTATAATTTAAGCGTAAAATTTAATATATTTCATTTGAACAGCTTAAAATAGTATGTTCATATATATATATATATATATATATATATATATTAAAGTTTTATGCAAATATTTACTCGAAATTCAGGATATTTAAACTATTTATTTTCCTTTGAAAAGTTTTGCTGATAGATTTTACAATTATCGTACTAAATCTCTTAATTATTACTTTCAGAATTGTAGCAAGTCGCTTAAATTGGATTACCACATTAAGTACAAAGGCGAAGGAGATGAAAATTCGGGTCAAGTATCTTCTGATGTTGCGTCTAGTATCATGTCACAATTAATAAATTTGCTCTCATTGGACACAGGAAGTAGAGCACAAAATTCAACGCGTGATAATTTCAAAGTTGAAAGCTGTAGTGATATTAAACAAAAAAACATCGAGACTAGAAATGAACTTTTCCCTTTAGTAGTACTTCTAAATAATAGCAAGGCATCCGAAGAGGGAAATAAACCATCCAGTTTTGAAAATGTTTCCAGACGGACCGGGACCAAATCAGGAGAAGATATAAGGAATTTGGAAGGAACTACATCTGAATTAGCGTGTGTAAGTCTCAGTAAATTCATTACAACAGAAAATAATGAAGACAATCAAATTTCTTGGAGGAAGATTTCAAGATCCTCTAATTTAAAACAACACGAACTAACCAAAAGAAAGGAGAGATATTTTGATTGCACAATCTGTGGGGAAAAAATGACAAATAAATCTAAGTTAAATCACATGAGAATCCACACAGGCCAGAGGCCTGTTAACTGTACGATCTGTGCAAAGAAATTTACCCAAAAAAGTGGTTTGAAACGTCACATGAGAATCCACAGAGGCGAGATGCCTTTTGACTGTACTATCTGTGGAAAGAAATTTACCCGGGAAGGTCATTTGAAAGATCACGTGAGAGTCCACACAGGCGAGAGGCCCTTTGACTGTACGATCTGTGGAAAGAAATTTACCCGAAAAATTGATTTGAAACGTCACATGATAACCCACACAGGCGAGAGGCCTTTTGACTGTACGATCTGTGGAAAGAAATTTGCCCACAAAAGTAATTTGAAACGTCACATGATAACCCACACAGACGAGAGGCCTTTTGACTGTACTATTTGTGGAAAGAAATTTACCCAGGGTGGTGATTTGAAACGTCACATGAGAATCCACACAGGCGAGAGGCCTTTTGACTGTACGACCTGTGGAAAGAAATTTACCCAGGAAGGTCATTTGAAACTTCACATGATAACCCACACAGGCGAGAGGCCTTTTGACTGTACGATCTGTGGAAAGAAATTTACCCGCAAAATTGCTTTGAATACTCACATGAGAATCCACACAGACGAGAGGCCTTTTGACTGTACTATTTGTGGAAAGAAATTTACCCAGGGAGGTCATTTGAAACGTCACATGAGAATCCACAAGGCGAGAGGCCTTTTGACTGTACGATCCGTGAAAAGAAATTTACCTAAGGAGAAAGTTTGAAACGTCACAAGAATCCACTCAGGCGAGAGGCCGTTTGACTGTACGGTGTGTGGAAAGAAATATACCCAGAAATGTAAATAGTTCACATGAGAATTCACACAGGCTAGACGGCTTTTGACTGGCTATGATCTGTGGACCGAAATTTACCCAGAAACAAGATTTGAGAAATCACATGAGAAGCCCCTTGACACTACGATATATGGAAAGAAATTTCCACGGAACGAAATTTTCGGAAATCGCATTAGAACGCACACGAGAAAGACTTGTTGTCTGTACAGTCGGTGGAAAGAAATTTGGTGCACGAAGTATATTTCAAAAGGGGCATGAAAATCTTGGAAGACCAGAAGCCTTTACATAATACAGACACAGGAAGTAAGCTAGTTGGGTCCCTGTAGATAACGCTCCAGTGAGCTAGTACCCAACTATGGTACATATGACTCAGCATGATGTTCAATAAGGGACTATGTTAAAGCCTTTGAATGGTATTGGCGGTTTTTATCTACTCAAAACTTTTTCCGCTAGGTATGAAATAGAGAAAGGAAAGCTCGAGTAAGATTTGTCTGATGGAGGGGAAGAGCGGTGATGCAGGCTAAAACCCTTTAGTCTGCAATACAGTATTAAATCCTCAATCCCAAGTGGTTAGTGCAGCAGGTAAAAACCACAAACGTATTGGGTGGAGAAGAAACCGCTGTTGGATACTCTTCACATTTATGTTAAGAAATAAAGTGCTATCACTAGAATTGTGAGGAGTAAGGCCTTCACCATTCACTAAAATGTGGGACAGTAAGGTAGCTTTTATGTGCTTACGCGCTCGGTGCCGGGTTGCCCAGAATCAAGGATTAGTAGTACATCTGTAATAGGTTAATAATCAGTAAATTGGTGAGTAAATTAACATGGATACTATATGATTTATCCGCAGAAATTGTGTTGTTGGATACGTGTGTACTATGTATATATATGAAAAAATATGTATAATAAAATGTCTATGTAGAATAGAAATGAAAATGCCTTATTGGATTGTAAAGATATCTATAGTTTAAGACATGAACATTAAAAATAATGAATAGATATTAAAATAGTAAAACTAAGGAATTGAGCTGCTGTTACAACATTGTCAAAAGTGGTTATTCATTTGCATGAATCGATTCCTAAGCCCTTGTTTTTGTTTTCGAGAGGATTTTGTTTCAAAATAGGGAGTGGTCGATTGTACTCTTAATAGACAAATTCATGTTTGTTTTAAAGTATTGGTAAGTTCGTAAATAAACCCCGTTGGTAGCCAGTTTATTGGCGAGAAGCAAGAAAGCAGTTTCACGTTATCTTGTAGCTTCATAAAATATTATTCTTTCTTAATTCCGTGTATTCGCAGACCATTCAGTAAAATTTAATGATTTACTTGATTGAAGATAATGACCTGAAATTAATTTGTTTTAATTTCTTATTAGTTAAAGTATAAGTTTTCATAGTATAAGAATATGATAATAATTGCATGAATTAAAACTTTTATGGAATTAGTATTATATCTTCAAATAAAATCACAATTAAAACTATTCATTAGCTTTAGTTAAAAATTTCAGATTTAAACTTCAAACACAGTTTAATATTTATAATTTCTCATACCTTACATTTAACACCGAACCTAATGTCTAATTCTTATAGTTCTTAAATTATTATTTCAGATCATTCATGAGTAAAGGTATCGTTCTTATTTCTCCTGAGTTGTGATTACAGGTTATTTTAAGTTAATGATGAGTTAAGGTAGAGCTTGTCTCAAGCTTGTTTCTAATGTCTTTACATTTGATGATGTCTCCATTCCTCTAGTGCTTATAGTTCCTGAGGTACGTTCCCAAGTCATCTTGGGTTAATCATGGGTTCTGTTACGGGTTTGTGTTAACGTTATTTTTATACCCCTACACTGAAAGTTCGTGCCATTCCTCTCGTGCTTTCCTGAGATACGTTTTTTTATCATTTCGGGTCACTCACGGGTTCGGGTACGGGTCTGTCTTAACATTATTTTTATACCCCTGCATGGAAAGTTGCTCCCATTCCTTTAGTCCTTATAGTTTCAGAGATACGTTTTCGGTCATTTCGGGTCACTCACGGGTTCGGGTACGAGTTTGTCTTAAGATTATTTTTTATATCAGAACGAAACCGAAAGGAATAATTCGACTGGAATAAAAACGTAAGAAAATGCTATCCCGGCATTTTCTAGGTGTCACTGAGGGAAAAACCTGGAAAAACATCAGTCAAGATGATCGGCCGCTGAGATATCGAACTCACGATCTCCCGAATGCTGCGCCAACACTCTACATATGAGAGGACATTTTAAGTATATCTGATCAAATGTTTCAGGCTCTGTTCTACTAACCGAATATTTGTCCTAACACTCCAAATGTCGAACCTTGATATTGCAAACTTCAAAGCGTTCACCGATGCAAGGACCAACATCGCATTTCCTACAGCTACGTTCGATACGACTTTGTGTCCGTTTCCCCGTTGGAGCCAGAAAAAAGGTGGCATGTCGTCATTTCTGAATTAACTGTTTATTTTTCGGCCATGAAATTATCATGTCTCCAAAAAAAGTGTAAGTTAAAAAAAAAGGATTGAGCCGCCGTAGCACAGTGGCAGAGCGTTGAAGTAGCATTCGGGAGATCCTGTGTTCGACGGCATCGGCCGACCACGCTAATTGAGATTTCTCTAGTATTTTTCCTCAGTCACAACAGACAAATGCTGGAATGGCACCTTCAACATAGGCCCTGGCCGACACCTTTATGAGCCCTCTTCTCCGGCCTGAGTTCACAACTATGTGAAGTTGATGGAGTATTCTTTTGTAAAGGCACTAAAGAACTGCAAAAGATTCAACAATTGTTTCAACTAAACCATGTAAATGATGAAGGTTGTCCTTCGCCTACGTCATTAAATTTTAATGTCAATGTAAACTGTTGTACTTACCACACTTGATGGCGCCTGGTAAAAGTATTCTTCCTGAAAACTATAGTTACTAGTTGTTGTATAGATGGCAGCACCGATTGTTCCTTATGTGTGCACAGGTTCATGCTTCAAACAACAGAGATTAAGTGTATATAAACACGTAATATTTAATTTAAGGGCTTGGAAATATTTTGAGTTACACTTCTTTGCTCTTGACACTAGCTTTAATAAACAGCGGTTTTCACATATATTCAGGTAAATGAAACAGGTCGGCCTGACGCTTTTGTGATCCAATAGTTTATACGAAAAAGTGGCCATAATGGAACGGCACGCACTACGTCTCGCATATCGAATAAAACTACCAAGCCCCACAAGACTGCTCTATGAACGCATCGACTTCCCACACATAAGGCAACATCTCGAGAAAATCCGTACGAAATATATAATGAAGTATATACCAGACAGCCACCCAATTATTCTCGACATCTTCCAACATCTCGACATCAACAAAATAATTCACCGGCAGTCTACCACAATACAGCATTCGACCATCTAATCACGTTGTACTGTCTAACGCTGGCACCCAACCACCCAGACCAAGACATCTTCGCCATATATAGACCACAAGAACTTTCACGGGATATTTACCCATCACAAGCACAATAACCCTGAAAAGTAAGTGACAACATAATGCCTTCATCGCACCCGTATCGCCACGAAACCTGACGATTAAATGCCATAATACTTAAACATACCTCCAAAATATATGGCGTCGGAGCATTGCACTGCACTTTAACCTATTATTTATAATACTGAAATATCAGAGAGAGAGTCAGTCATTCGTTGTAAATTTGTTGTATTTTCTATGTGTATTCATGTTTTAGGCTAATTATTTAATGAACATTTTGATTTTGATTGAGAAAAAGGTCATAGTTGGCGGAACGGTGCCCCAGTTTGCCTTGATTTCGATGGCTAACGTCAAGTCTCGTACCGGCACCCTCCTGGATATAATCCACTAAGTTAATGATTTATTCGAGATGGGAACCAGAGTTTAAAATACTAATTTTTGGCTCCTACAAAATTAAAATCAAATACCGAGTGCAGCAATACTCTACTCTCTCCACCACGATAGCATCAGACCAACCAATTTCATCTACCTAAATATATGTGAAAACCGCTGTTTCTTAAAAATAGTGTCCAAAGCAAAGACGTCTAACTCAAAATATTTACAAGCCCTTAAATCACGTTTTATCTGTTTACATAGTCTCAATCTTAGTTGTTTGTTCTCTGAGATGTTGAAGCACGAATTTATGCAAACATAAGGAACCAACGTTGCTGCCATCTATAGAGCAACTAGTAACTATGGTTCAACCAAAATGGTTTATTTTTTTCTCGATGATTTTTTTTCCAGGCGGCACAGTGTGTCTCCGTTATGCAAATAGAAATCAAATGGACAAAATTACGTCCACATTTGAAGTTAAGAAATACATTTAAAATAGTTTTCTTTTCTTTAGAATATAGAATAGGCAGATATATTGTGTGCTGTTGAGTGAAGTAGAATGATTTATCATTTAAAAAAGGACAGCGCAAAACAATATGCCATCCATGTATAACTACTGTCTAGTTCTGAGTTCTGTAGCCGCGAGGGAGGAGTCGTAGCGTGATCATGGGTGGGGAAACACTTCTAACAGTCAATGCGAGGGGGGTAGTAAAAGCGCGAGATCTCGCTGATTGCTT
>JAGDQP010065947.1:0-11348 GCA_022664845.1 Lepisma saccharinum | reverse complement strand
ATGTTTCAGGCTTTCCACAATTTCTCGTAATAAACTTTTTTTTTCTTCTTCTTACTTTTTCCTTTTTTTTTTTGTTACTCAGCATAGAGTCTCGCTCTATTTGGGCAATTAAATTAAGGTGAGCAAAATCCAGGATTGGGGTTTAGGTAAGACAAAAATCTAATTCCGCAACAATATCCACGGTACATTCGGGGGACGTCCACAGCACGTTGTGGGGATATTTACATCACATTCAGAGGATGTTCACAGCACATTATGGGGTTATTTACATCACATGAAGTTGTAAAAAGAATGATTGTTTGTTTTTAAGTGATTTTAATTGTAGGAAGTGAGTTAACATGTAAAGATAAATTGTCTAATGAGGGCTAAATATTAATGAAAGCTATTTTTTATTTCCGATTTCAATTTGCTCCTTAAGAAAGACTACTATAGTGACAGTCTTCTACCTTTTGCTCCTTGAGAAAGGCCAAGTTTTCTACCTTTTGCTGTAGAAAGTCAATTGAATTAAGGTAAATAGAATGTTTCATAACGGAATATTCTTTCATAATGGAATGTTAAGTAAATGGTGTTATATGTGAATGTTTGATCAAGGTATTTTCATATGAGATTTTCAAAATAATATTACATGTGAGAAGTTTATAAACCAATATTGGTCTAACGATGTATTATGTAAGTGAACATGTAAAGCTAAATTGCCTACTGAGGGTAAATATTAATGAAAGCTATTTTTTTTCATTTCAGATTTCAATTTGCTCCTTGAGAAAAGACTAGTATAGTGACAGTCTTCTACCTTTTGCTGTAAAAAGACAATTGAATTAAGGTAAATAGATAAGGCAATCTCTGTCATGATGGATTGTTTTATAATTGCTCGCTGGTCTTATATGAGAACGTTAGGCTAACATAGTTTCATATGAGATTTTTAAAATAACATTACATGAGTAAACTTCATAAAGCAATGTTAGTCTAATGGTGTATTATGTGGTATTTTTAAATGCATGTTCGTTCAAGGTTGTATTATATGCTATCCTTTGTGTTAGATATATAAGCGAATGTTCTTTCAGGTAGGATTATTTTATCAATGAATATTCTTTCATCTTAAATTTTATAAGGGAATGATAGATTGTCGTTTTTTATACTTGAATGTTCCCATCTAATATTCTAGTTGTATAAAAAATGATGATTTTAAAAGTAAATAGTAATGAGTTTTCATCTATTATTTATCTGAAGTTGAATTTGAATTGAACATTGTTTTATATTAAGATTTCATTTGAATATCGTTTATTGTAATATCATGGTTAAAGATAATTTTAGTAAGCATTCATTTTAATTGAACTGTATGTTTTCATATATCTGTAATGTCTTTGGTAAAGGGATAATAATACTAATGCATTGTTTTTTATAATTTCAGTAATATGAGTGCATTGTTGAATGCAGTTGATGCTCTTCTTACAAATGAAGCTGAAGTGGGGTATGGAGAGAAGGAGAGAATGCTGAACATCTGGAGACAGGTATGTAATTACTCAGTGAATGACTGTTATCCTAGCATATCCAATCTGTTTGACTTCATGGAGAATCTTTGTGAGAAATCCAGGGAGGATGAAAACATATGTAGAGGCATTTTGGCTGTCTGTGAGAGCAAGGAAGATATTATTAATTTAGGTATGGGGGATTTTTCAGTAATTATGAAATTGTGCAATTAGGCTGGCAGCATTATTCCATCTTAGTAGATCCAATGGATGAAAAAGGAGGGAGTGGTAGACCCTGTAGTAGATATGCTCTTAGGGTTACTACCTCATGTCGAGAGTGGTGATTCCGAGATTTATGTTCGTCTGAATGAATATGAATCTCTAACCATCATTCCTCGTAGGAGGTCTCTCCGTCCTTTCTTATTCAGTGTAGTTTCTAAAATAGAAAATGCTACCAGTCAATCTAATTTAATTGTGACTTGTACTAGTGTTTGCACTAGCACCACCACCTCACTAGCGAACACCACCTCTACCTATCCTCTTCCCACCAATTCTCTTACTCATATGACAAGTACTTCATTTGCTCCTGGTATTCCTAGTACCAGCCATGCAGACTTTCACAGCGTTAATAGGGAAAGTTTGAATGGGGAAAAAATCAAGGCTGTGAGAGTGGATAGGGATTCTCAACCGCATAATGTATTGGAAATGTCACAGAGAGGAGATGAGGAGGTGTGTACCCAAATTTTTGATTTTTTGAAGGGGAGGGAGATATTTTTAAGGATATTGCGGAATTAGAAATGGAGATGGGAGACAATGAGAGAATGAGAATGCCTATCCCCAGCTGCATGGAATAGGGGAAACTATGTTTGAAGTGATATCCCGCCGTAATCGAGAATATACTAGATTCCCTCTACGTGGAGTAGAGGTTACCATAGGTGTTCGAGAGCCGGGTAGAATTTTAAACCTCGAACAATATGTTGAGACCCTGTTCACTTTCTCGCTTGAACAGATATTGTCGAATGTGGACCAGAATAGCTATGTGGAATTTTCCATCGACAGTTCAAACGACTCCCTCGGACGCCCCGTTTATATTCCTTTGAGAAAACGTCCGTATATGACAGTTGATCATATTCTTTCCACCTCGGAAAATATTTTGAGTTCCAACGAGGTATTTCTCCTTGGTGAAAGAATTACGATAAAGTATTATATTACAGACCCGATACGTGGACAGGGTCGATCGAATGATAAAAGTATCTCCCCATGGTGGAGTACTTTGAAAAAAATTTCATTCCCGTTCCAAGCTTTCCCGGCGTTGGGGAGTGTGATAGCCTCGCACGAGCACTTTGTCTGGCTCGAACTAGAGCACCGCAGACAAAACAGTCAAGGTTTAATGCATTCTATATGCACAATACACCAAAATTTTGGATGAAGAAAGGTAAAGACCTATGTAAAGGTGCAGATGTTGACTTGAACGGGGAAAATGCTGGGGGTATTGAGGAGTTGGACAAGTTCCAAACTCATTTTGGCAATGAGTACCAAATTGTTGTATATGTACGTAGTCCAATGACAAGAAATTTTACTATATGGTATAGAGGACACTGTGCTATTTCTCTTTTATGAAGACCAGCGCTACGTAGTTATTTCTTGTATAAAATCTTTTCTGGGTAAAAGGGGGTATTGTTCAGATGGTCTTACCCAGTATTATAATCGAATTGACCACAGGTGTGAGTATCAATGCGAAATGTGTGAGAAGAGACATATCATTACGGATAATGATGATGAAGCAAGTAATATTCAATGTAAGGATTGTTTTAGAACATATTCTACTCTTTCATGCTACCCCACTCATAGTATAGAAGAGAATGTTAGGCCCCTATGTTATTACGTGAAACTTTTCCCAAAAGTATGGAGTTAAAATTGATTCTCGTCGTCGAAAAATTGATCACGTTTGTGGGGAACGTTTTTGTAATATATGTCTGACGCATGTTGAACCGACGCACTTCTGTTTCGTTAAGAAGTTACAGAAGAAGCCTATTATAAACTTGTTGTATGTTGTTTTCGATGTAGAAACCCAGCTGCTAGGAAAGAATTGAAAGGGAGAAAGGGAGCATCGTGCAAACCTAATTTGTGCTTCTTACCTCTGTCACGAATGTAAGAACAAGGAAATGAAGTATCAATGTTTCGTATGTGGTAATGCACAACTTGATCGAGACTTTGTGTTTTATGACATGCAACCATTTATCATCCACGTCCTTTGTCAAGGTCCAAAGTTCGAGAAAGTGGTGGGAGTTCCACACAATAGTTCCCGTTTTGCTACTTTATTAGTAGCAAGGAATCTCATTGAAAAACGAAACTATTCCCCTAATATTATTGCACAAGGACAAAAGATTATACAATTATCGGTGGCGAATATTTCTTTTAAGGACAGCTTTTTGTTTTTAGGGAAAATAGCTATAAAAATTACCGAAAACCATGGGATTAGAAGACTGTCTTAAGAAGGGTGACTTCCCCGTTTTATTTAATACGAAAGGAAACGAGAATCACGTAGGAGAATATCCTAAAATTGATTTTTATGACCTGGATTCCAAATACAAGGAAGAAGGGGAGGCTCTTCTTGAGTGCTACAGTAAAAGGTTCGACGTTCAACATGTAAAAGAAATACTTGGGTATTGCCAGAACGATGTATTTTTCTCACACAAGCTGTGATTAAGTTTTCGAAACTGATCGAAGCGTAAACAGTTGTATTCAATTTTTTCTCGAGACCTGTACTATTGCAGCCTGTGCAATGCAATGTTTTAAGACTTTATACCTACCAGAGAATACCATCCACGTCATTCCTCCAATGGGGTTCCAACACGGAAATCATTTTAGTAAAAGGTCTATACAATGGATGAAGTATTTGGAGTCTCTTGACTCAAATGTTAGTATTCAAACCATTGCTAATGGGGGCGAAGAACAAAAATGGAAATTATATCAACAAGCACTACACCGATACTTGGAACATACTCCCTCAGCTCAAAAGTCTATCGCAATACCCCTATTTGACCAGAAAAGAACTAGTACTAAATCACTATCTTTATTTTCATTAATTTTAGAATCAATGCCAAAAACGTTAGTGAGAAAAACATCAACATTATTAAATCTATTGCTCAGTTCAAATCGTATCAGTTGGGATCAAAGTGGTGCAGTAAGCATTGATAATAACGTACTTCCAGGATCAAATATTATTGATTTCATACATGTTATTCGAAAACGTAGTCAAAACATCATGTAGGGATTGATATGTTTAAGTCATTTCTTCGAGATATTAATGTTCCTAATGAACTAATCAAGTTTCGGACCGAGTCATCTAATTTGAATTATTATTTATGGGCTTTAGGCAGCGAGGTAGCGGAAGGGAAAGGATTCGATCAGTGAAGGTTTGTGTTGAAGGTATCATATCTAAGTATTTACATGATGTCATTGAGGAAAAACTTAGGGAAAATAATTGGTCTCCTGAGGGTCATTCGTCTTACGTTGAATCTATGTGGATTACTGACTTTTTAAGCATGACTAAAAGAGAAAGCATGCAGCGTGTTCTTCGTTGGGTATGATGATTAGTGACTTTTTTATTTAAAATCTTTAAATATAAGTTTTTACTCACTTTTATTTTCTTTAAAAGACGAGAACTCTTATTCTCTTTGAAACCTGTCTCCATTTTTTGCTGGTATGGTTTACCCGCGTTTTTCTAGCCAGTAGAAAAGGGTGCTAGAATTATGCCCTAAAGGTAGCAAATAGGAAGAAAAACATTTTGACATTCAATTTTGACAGAACGTTTGTTTTGACAAAACGAAAAATAACGCTTGTATACCAGTGTATAATTCCAAGTCATATAAAGATATACACCGAAAATTAAAGATTTTTGTCGACTTTTAAAGAAGTAAGACTCATCCGGTTGTTAGAGACAACATTGAAAACCATATTTTAAATACCTGTGTGTATGTGTAAACATAAACTTGTGAGGAACCTGTTTAAACACCAAGTTGTGGGGAAACTATGTGTAAACATATACTTATGAGGAACCTGTTTAAACACGGAGTTATGCTGATTATCTGTGTGTAAACATAGATTTGTGAGGAATCTGTTTAACCCCTGAGTTGCGTACAATCTAATATAAGCATCTGCGCATGCGTAAAGAACGTGTAAATAATTAGATCATCTGCTCATGCGCGAAAGAAAGCTTACACTATAAGAACATTACAATATCTCAGTTTGAGATATATAGGTTAAGCTATCTAATGAACTTATCGTTTTCAAGGGTGAAATTATCATTGAATTAATACTTTACTCTTTATTGTATGGAAAAAGGTAATACTAATTTAAAGGAAAATTAAATTAATAAAAGTCCTAGTCATTTTCCCTGTGACGAATTATCATTCTTTAACTGAAGATAATAATTGAATAGTATTAATAATAACTTATTTTTTTATCTTATTTCAGATTGTAATTGGAAAAAACTACTGTGTGCTATTGTTGAAAGTATTGCTCCTCCTGTTGTTGCCTTTGTTTCTTATTGAGGGGCATATTAATTAAGGTAAATAGAATATAAATTTTATCGAATGATTCTATAGAAATATATTGATAATATATATATTTGATCATTCACTTTTTGCACGTATGTAGATAATAATATAACTTTTATAAAGGATGTTTTAGGTGACTAATTTCTGAAGAAGAAAATTATGTGAGTACTTTTTATGAAGAAGAAAAAAAATATTATCTACTTGATTTTTGTGCTGCAACTCTGGTTTTGTGAACAGGGAGTTAATTTCTGTATATTGTTTACAGCAATCACTTCTTGCAATCAACTTTCTGTATAAGCAACTGAAGTATTTGAGAAGCTCAAGAATGGACTGCACCTTCGGATTCACCAGTGCTGATCATCCTATCCTGGCTGAGAAGGCTAAAGGATTTGCTGACCCCGAGTGGATATATGAGACCTGGGTCGAAATGTGCGCTTTGCCATGCAGGGAATAAAGAAATTCAGGTAATGTTTTTAACTTCTTGTTTCATCTTCGGCTTCTATCCCACTCTAACTTGAATAAAATATTTGGTGCATGTCTTCATTCAAATGAATTGATTCAACTAGGTAATGCTGGCTCCTTGGACGCCCCCTCTAACGCTAGGCTGGTTTTCAAGCATTATATGCTATTGACTGAACTCATTGACGAAAATAATGGAGAATGTTTCATCCTCATGTTACCTTTCTTTTTGGATTAATTCCGGTTGTAAGAGATTATATTCGTTATGTATATGTATCTATGAATTCAGATGATTCTTTGAATATTGTCCGTCACAGTCGGGACTATTCTCTCTCCTTTGGATAATTTTTCCTGTTTCTACTTTAAGTTTTATGCCTGCTTCAACAACTTCTTCTTGTACTTCTACTAGTACTTCTGCTCCTGTGAATGTAGTTACGTCTCTATTAACTCAGGCAACTTCATTCGTAACGATGTAAGTTGGCAATATCTGTAAAGAGACGTCCAAACATTTCGAAAGGAGCACTACCACTAGCAATTTGCATTCTTTTACGAAAACCAGCATTATTTTCATCAAGAGTATTAAGAGGTTATAAATGTTTAACAAATGAGACGAGGACTAGTTGAAGGACTGTGCACATGAGACAGCGCGAGACTTCAAGTGTCCACTTTGAATGATGTATGTCATTGTAAATGTTTTTCTTAAACCTTTTGAACTACATCTCAACCACCCTCGTAGCTCTATTAGTTGCTGAGTTATAAGTTGTCGACGAACCGATCGAGATGATCTATGCAGCTTCGAACTCATCTTCCCGAGACTTTCCGATCCACACCTCAACCCTCTTCGTAGCCCCTAGTAGTTCCTGAGTTGAAAGTTGTCAAGAGGCTGACTGACGGACGCCATAAATTGATTTATATAAGGCAGCTATTGAAGCCCAAAAGGAATAAACATGAATAATGATGATAGTCATAAAATTAAGAGATACATCTACAAATATTAGCCATCTTCGAACTTCGCATATCAGCCAAATTGTCTATAGTATTGGTTAACGTCTGTAATCGAGAGAATTAGTCTGTGTGTGTAAAACAATTAAGCACCTCCATTTTTCTTCTTTCATGCGATTAGAACCGAATGTCAATCTACAATGTATTCAGAAAGTCCCTTTACACCTGAACAAAATGCGTGTAACAGTGTAAGATATTTAAGGTTTGTACCTTCCATCCTTATCATTGATATGGCAAAAGTGCTCCTCGCGTGAATTGCAACATGATTGTCGCGTAACTGCCACGTGACTGGCCAGGGAGGAGAATAAAGTATGTGCGTTGACCAGTTCATTGTCTCGCCTTTCTGTGTTTGGTGAAGAGCAATGGAAGATACCAGCGACTTCACTTTGGAGGAGCGCTTAGTAACAAGTGTGTAGGTCCATGAATGGGAACACAACGAAAATATGACATAGGTGATGGATAGGCTTTGTGAACGGTTCAGTAAGTAGCCACCAAGTCTTCAGCCTTTGATCACGTGGGAGAAGAAAGCTTTTCGCCTGGGAAATGTTTTGGATGCCACCCTGGAAGTCGACCAGAAACCGTGCTCAGAACTTGGAATCAATGCAACTCCACATGAAAATGGACTTATCCTGCTAGCATTTCGGTTAATGGCCATCAATGAACTAACGCACGATGACTTAAACCGCCGGCAGGAAGCATGCAGGATCTTGTTGGAAGCCTTCCCCACCATTGCTGCTCGGAAGTGCATTCTTTTCTCTGATGAATGTTCAATTTATCGGAGTTCGCGGATTAGAAACATCTTCATATGGAAAAGGAAAACCCAAATTTTTACCATGAAATTGAGAACATCTTCCACGCGTCATGCTTTGGGCGAGGACGACTGAAGAACATATCTTTGGTCCCAAATTCTTTAAGGGTTCCGTGACTCAGGTTACTTATCTGGAGATGCTGAATGACTGGCTTTTCGACAGCTGTAGAATTTGGGCATCAACGATACTATTGTTTACCAACACGATGGAGTTCCCGCCCAATTCGCACTTGTAGTTCGTGAACGCCTGAATGAACCGTTCCCTGGTTGGTGGATAGGACGTGGGTCCCAATTCAGCAGGCCCTTATCCTTGGCCGTGTCGAAGTCCGGACATTACGACACCAGATAATAAGATGTGGGATATCATCAAATCATACGTCAGGAAGAAGCGGTACGTCAACAATGATGTTCTGCGGAAAAGTGTGTTTGAAACCTTCCAGCATGTGACACTGCAACTGCTAAAGCGGATAAGTAGGAGGACATAGAGGCGTATCAAGGTGTTCAGGGGTAAAAAGAAATAAATAAAACTTTTTCGGTTACCCTTTTCACCCATTTTTTTATCATTTTTTCCTTTTTCCGTTTTCCCCTTTACCCCACCCTCCCCTTTCCCAGGGGGTCTGAGGCTTTCAGGGTGTTGTGTGCCTTGAACTGTGGTCCTGGGGGTGCACCCGCTTTCTTCCATAAGTGCTAAACTCTATCCTGTTTTTGTGTTCTGGTGTACTGTATACTGTGTGTAGTGCACTTTTTACAAGTGTGCAAAACCGAAATCGAAAATGGCCGAAAAGTTCGACCTCTCGGACGTCACCAGATCGGGTCGTGAGAAATTTCAGCCTGAATGGCTAAGCCCAGCGCCGGACACTCGTGAGTACCCGAACAACACTTTCTACCTTAGATTTCAAGGAAAGCTGAAGAGAAAGGAAATAAATATTACGAGACATTGATCCAATAAAGTGGACAAAGAACTGAAACAGGGCATAATCGACGAAGTGTATGCAGAATGGGAGAAAATACACAGGGACGAAGATGGAGCACCAAGGTCTCTGAGCAACGTGAGAAAAGGACCCACTGACCGGGATGGGGAGGAGAGCATGTCAAGACACGAACGCCGAATCAAGTATCCGAGGATACAACCAAGAGGAAGAGAACACCGGGAGAAGAGGAGATGACCAAAAGAAGAAAGGAAAAAAAGGAAATGGAGGATCTCAAGATCCGACAGGCATTTTTAGAGGGTAGAATATTCGAGCTAGAAAGGAACCAAGCTAAACTTGAAAGAGAAAACGAAAGGCTAAGGAATTGTGTAATCAAGCTAGTCCAGACCAAACTAGAGGAGAGGGAGCATGAGCTAGACAAACAAGAGAGAAATAACAACGTTTTGAGAGAAGATGCGAACCAAGGTAGCCTTCACGTAAAGGAATTGGAGATCATAAACGGACAACTAGAGACGAGAAAAATTGAAATGGAGGAGAAAATGGGACAACTGGAAGAAGAAATTAAGAAACTCTGCACGGAGAATGGTAGCCTAAAAGCAACTAATGGACTAATCGTGGCAACAACACCGACAGTGAGTTTTGCAGAAATGTTAAAAAGGGACACTACCAAATTTCCGGAAAAGACGCGTTTGATCGAGTCAAACAAAAGAAACTTCAGACCAACCATCGTCTTTAAACCGAAGGAGGGGAAAGCCTAAAAAATGCAAGAATGAGGTAAACCAGGACAGTGAGTAGGCAGGAACAGATCAACTTTCAAATTATTCAAGCAAGGACGGCGCTTATCCTATATATGGCGATAGCTCAGGACGTGGAGAAGATTACACAGCACCCAGGAATGGTCCAAAACTTCGATCTAACCAATAAGAGCAATAAGCGCAACCCGTTAATGATAATGTATAACATACCATCCGAGCTCAAGGAGAACGAGGCAATAGACGAACAGAAGCATCTCATAAGACAAAGATTTAAAACGGGTCCCAAGAATCAATATAGGTACCATCTTGTGTTTGAGGTACCCAAACATGTAAAGGAAACCATTTTAACAAATCCACAGGTCTACATCGGCTACTAAGCTACCAATGTTAAGGATTTTCTTGTGGTAACAACTTGCCTGAGTTGTCATGATTACGGTCACATAGCAGCCCACTGTAGAAATGACGCGCGTTGTGGCTGCTGTTTCGAAAAAGGCCACAAAAAGACGGAGTGCAACGATAAGGATAAGAAAATATGCATTCCTTGCAATTCGAGGAAAAAGCTGTGTGGGGCCAAAACCCAACAAGAATACCCATAGTACAAGTTGGCGTTGTAACGAGTCATAGATCGTTTCAATTATGGATTGTAATCCAGATCGAGTCGAGACAAAAGCATCATCAACCTAAAAAAATAAGAACCCCCCATGCAAGAAAAAGAGAAAAGAGCCTAGATCCGGTACCTTTTGGAATTTAATGATAATAAGAAGGTAGAAAACTTTAGTAATTGGGTAACAGAAAACAACACAAAATTAACGGAAGAATTCCTCGTAATAAAGCATGGGCATATAAATATGGACCAGGAAGATCAAATAGTACTCCATTATATTAACCGCAATCTGGCCACCTTTCCCAGGGGCTTCACCCAGATGGTGGCTCTGTAACACGATGAATACAATCTAGAAAAACTGGAATATTATGACATCAAATTAGAAGACAATAAGAGATTAGAAATCTACCTATCACAAAATAGGTACAACTGCAAAATTATTAACATAAAGCCATCCAGAGAAACCTTCCAAGAAGACCTAGAACTAACGTTAGACTTACTCTCGGCAGTTAAACATGACAAAAAAGTAAAAGTAGTTATACCAGCCATACGGATGGAGCTCTGGAGGGCGGATTCTCAGGACGTTCTGCTGGCTCTGATGAAATGGGAACATGAGATCGAGAGTGTCGGTCTTGAGATGATCGTTCAGGATATACTCCTTTATGAGAATATTATGAGGACTTGGAACACACTAGAAACAAAAGAAAACAGAACGGATGCTGGGGACAAGGCTCACAAAAGCCCGGAAGATAAAGACGAAACG
>JAGDQP010065946.1:0-11348 GCA_022664845.1 Lepisma saccharinum | reverse complement strand
GTTAATTATTTTTATATGGCAGAACGTCAGTTTATTTGTTGTAACCATAGACATGTTACAGTGTGCCAGCTATACAATATTTATTACGACCTCACGATGTTAATTTCTTTCCCTCTAATTGCAATTCATTTTTCTTCTGTTTCACTATGTTTTACGGTGAATAGATTTTTATCTAAATGAAATATTTTAAGCCGGCTTTTCTTAGCTTTCTCTGCATTTTTTCTTATTGAAGATTATTTCTCATTTGTCCACATGCTCTTCTCAATTATCAGTTGGTGCGTCGTTATTGGTCACTTTTCCCGCATAATTTCTCTTTTTGGTTACCTTTACTTAAACCTTGGATTATTAAAATTTATTCTTGTATCTTTACTTTTCATTCGTTTGCTTTTTGGTCATACTTGATCTTAGTTTCATTGAAAGAAAGAGACAGAATTTGTTATTTTTTGAAGCATTGAGCTAAATAGTGACTATTTTATCATGCTCAGTGCGATCGTCAGTTTACTTTAGCACTTAAAATATAATTATATTGTAATACGCATCATCTTGCAAGAGCACTGTTCAAATATTTGTAAAGAATCACATTGTATGGAATGGAGATTAACTGTCCGAGCGGCTTTAGTTTGTCCGATACTCAACAGAGGATGCTGGTTTTCACCCGCCAGAACTTGATCTTCGCCATCGAATTATTTTAAAGTTTGGAAGTATTTTTGTGAAAGGATAATTACAAGACATTGTAACGGGATATACGAACTACGAGAGAAATGAATTGGCAAGCAACATGGTACAACATAAGCAGCAGAACTTCATAGGCCGAGGAAGGTTAATAAGAATTTTATAGGATATCCAGTAGATGGTATACTTTAGACAAACAGAAGAACTCTCTGGTTTAGATTCAAACCTAGCCTATCTGAGGGAATTAGCGTATTAGCGAGAATCTGGTGTTGCATACGCATCAGTGAGAATAATACGTATATGAACACTATAGGACTGACGGCATTTCTCGGTGTCCAAGGGTGCGAGTAGGCCTGTGTTTTTGCAGTCATTGCACAGAGACTGATCAGTACCATATTCATATCACTTCCAGCACCCCATCATGCCGAAACCTCCAAAGACAGGAAAACATCATTTAACAAATATCATCATGTAAACCTCATCCACAGTCACGCAAAAATCAACATCACTAGGCGCAATACCAAAAAACAAGCGTAGCACCGATCAGCTGTCAGAAACTAGTTCAAGATCACGCACACCACCATCACGGCATTCAGGCAACGGCAAGTCACCACTAAGTAAAAGATCTCATACGCTCAGCGTTTCAAAAGAAACTTCATAACTTCAGATCACGATGAACACCAAGCAACTTCAAAAGCACCTCTTCACTCTTTTCTTCTGACCAAATTTGACACCAGGTTTCAAACGTCAAAACAGCTCTTTCAACGATTAATGAAATATGTTTCACGATAAATCATTCATCAGATCATACTAACACGAAACGGAATCATCGTCAAATGGCCTGACAGTGCACAAGCTACCTCAATCCGGAACAAGTATAACTTTGAAATCTTCGGTAAAGATGCTCAACTTACTCCATTATCATCTAGAACCATCCGCAAGCAACCACCACCTAGACGAGTTCCACAATTATCTGTAGTATTTAGAGGCGTTGACCCTGACACCACCGATGAAGAAGTCGAAACCGAATTACAGGCAGAAGGACACACAATAACAAAATGTCTCAGCATCAAGACACAAGAAGGCACTAGCTGTTACATGGTTAGAGTCCTCACTACAGATCAGCAAACTATAGACTCACTATTTCAAAGAGGAGCGTACATCTATAAAGGAGATATAGAGTCGAACATTCACGCACTCAACCGCCGCTGCGCCTCAGGTGTGAACGTTGTCACATATATAATGAACATACGATAGCTCAATGCAGAAACCAACCTAAATGTGGATACTGTTCAAACACCACAACACAAAAGCCTGTCACAGCCTTGCCAATCCACCCAAATGCATCCAGTGTAATCAACGGCATCCCATGTTTTCATATAAGTGTCAAGGTAGACCCAAACCTGATCCAAACAACTCTCGCTTCAGTGCAGCACTCCTTAAAGTTCCAGAGCCTACACCCTCGACATCTCACACCTACATCCACCCACCTCCTGCCATGGACCAAGTCATTTCCTTCATCACTCTCACTTTTCAAAACCTTTACCCGTTTCAAAGAGAATCTATTTTACATCAGGTCACAGTAGCTGCCAAAGACATATTCAAGGTACACGCAAGGTACAACTACACGCTACATATTCTCGTCCGTACGTTTCTTCTCAGTCCAGCCACTCAACCCCGAGTAATTTCTTCATTACCATTTCACCTTTATCATTCACGATTCATTGGATGTGTACACTATACCCATCAATGTTGTATATAGGGCTCACCTGTCTTCCATTGATACCTAGTGTCGCCACTAGGTGAGAAGAAATCAATCATTCGATTAATTGTGGCAACTGGTTATGACGTTTATTTGCACTTCACCTCCATTACTCATTTCATAATCATATGATTCAGTACCTGCAATAATGATTATAAGCGAAAGCTTATAATACCCCTGATCACTTTGAATAATAAAGGATTATTACCAATATTCTTACTTCCCTTAACCCAACTCCTACTTCCATACTCCAATAATTTCCTTTCCCAGCCCTGGTCTGTTTTAAGGGCGTAGCCCTCACATTAGGCACTAATCACACTTTGTGGTTAGTATTTAAAAAGCATACTTTAGTCAGACTAACACTGAATTTAAGAATAGTCCAAGACCAAGGACAGTTGGGTCATCATTCTTATTTTGAACGCAGCTGGTTTAGTTCGCTGTAATCCCACCGGACTGCAGAAAAGCTCCGTGGTTAGCGATAGTAAACCCGAAAGTTGCTACATCTGTTGGCTGTATCCCCCACAGCGCAGACCAAATCGTTGGTGATAGGCATGTCAACAGGGGTTCGTCTGGTTTAAGAATACTCACGTCAGCGTTGCGAGTGATGAGTATCTCTGTGACGTCAGCACAGAGAGGAAGAGTAGACGTTGTTTCTGGACACTGAACACGAGGACTTCAATGAAGACAGTCTGTTTCAAGCCAACGCAGGGAGTGCGGATGGCATGAACTTTTTGTTGCATGAATAGGATTCCGATAAGTGACGCTGTAATCGTTCAAAATAAAATTTTAATTGTTCTGAATGTTGTTCGTCTGAGGATGGAATAAGAACTGATGTTTATGAACAAATACTGTAATATGCTGTTAAACTTAAACTCTCACTAGAAATCGTAAACCGCATAATCTCTAACGCCATTGCGAAATTAAAGCAGAATATGTCATAGTATCAAAAAAGTGATATTCAATTAACCTTTCAGCACCGATTTTGTGTATAAGTAGTGCGGAGAAAGCCAAAGGACTTTGTTGTGATATCGAACTAGGAGAAAACCCGAATTAATAGAAATACGTTAATGCTATCTATCTTTTTTATTTATTGAACAGAAAAGTTATTCGAGAGGTAAATATGCGATCACAGATATATTTGTATAAAGTATTTCCTTATGCAGTTTGACTACTTTGTCGTTTTTTTTTAAATAATAATGTTCACAGACTATAAAAACTCTTATATTAATTTTAGTAAGTTATAGTTATCTGTCACATGAGAATTCATACAGGAATCTGTGTAGTGATAAGTCGTCGCAAGAAGGACGGTGAAACGTTAATTACTAATAGAACTGTTAGCCAAAGAAATTATAATATTTTGCTGACTGCATCGAATATTCGTTCACTGTAAGAAAATCAAGAATTGTACCGAGAAGGCAATAAAAAAGGATTCAAACGTAAGGATGATGCTGACGAATACCTTAGAATTAGCGTTTTATTCATAATTAATACGTCCTTTATGTGTTTCTCTGTAGCGAGGCTTTTACCATATTTACATAATCCTCAATATTACGTTGTGGATTCCTTCTCAACCCCGAGCGCACGTCATAGTTGTTTAATGCTTACTATTAATATTGGTGAGCTATATAGATGTAATGGTAAAGAATGAGTTTTCAGGTTAAATGCTGTGGTAGGTAGGTTCTGGCATAAGACTGTGGTGGTCTCCCCGGGGTGAGCAGGGCTTGGTGACCACTGTAGTTCTATAATGGGATGAATATATAGATACAGTTTCAAAATAGTTTTGAACACTGGTTTTTATTTTACGATCAGTTTCTATTAAGAGTGGGTTTCTCGAATACAGTTTTTTCTTTACAGACATATGTAATATTCTACGCATGTAAAATGTTTGGCGCGACTTTTATGGCTTAACTTTAGCATAGAGTCTTGAGGTTTATAATCCACTTAGCGTTCTTTCTCTAGTACGTTTTCCTACTCTGCATTTACCCTCAGTTTGTTTTCAAGAAATTTTATCCTTTCCTTCTGCACTTAAGTTTGGTGTTAGCAACATCCACCGCACCCCCTTTTCGGTGTCAGCCATAGCGAATCGGTAATCTTTATATATGTCTTCCTCTTCTTTGCTGCATGCCTAGATGTGTTATTTTGTGGCATCTGAGCTTAATATGATTTAATTTTATTTTGATGTGGACCTCGTTGTGTCTGGTTGACTGTCCGTCTCGTTGGACCGAAGGCAACCAATATGCCTCTGAATTATCAGGTTTTGATAGGTGCTTGAAGCTTTCTGCTGTGATGGTTTCTGATGTTCTTTCGCTGTCCATTTACTTTCACCAAAAAGCACATTACATTTTGGTATGACCCAGTCGTGTTAGCCTAAGTTGTATGATGTGTGCAGGGTATGTCTGTGCCTCGTTTGTTTTCGTGCGTTACAAACATAATATGTGAATCACAGATTGCAGTGTTGAACATATTGTAAACCTGTCCTTCTTCTCAACAAACATCGGTTTATTTTGTGCACTAGTGCCCAAAATTAAAGCGAAACAAAGCAATCTCCACAGAAGAAATGTGTCTCTTGAAACACTTGGTGTTACAGGAAGGTATGCATGAGTATCATACACAACAAAATCAAAACTGCAAAGATATAGCATTGATACTTGAAAGATACACAATATTGTGGTTGCAATATCACAAATGGATACAAGCCAGAATTATAATAATTAGATCAGTAAACAAAATAAAGTGAGAAACGCTCAAAATAGAACTTAATAGGTTATATAATCACCTCTAGCAGAATATAAGTCTGACAACAATGCTGCATGGTACGGACAGGTACAGCGAGAAGATCTTGTGCCAGTATCTCCCATTATTGATGCCGATGTATTGTGACAGTATGAAAAGAGATGGGAGGCCGTGATCGCGATGCAACGCGCCTTGCTAGGTTTCCCCAATCATGTTCAGTTAGATTTAAGGCCGGTTAACGCACTAGCTAGTCTAAAAGAGTAATAGTTCCGGTTTACAAAAAAGTCGTCCACCAATATAGCTCTATGAGGGCGGGCATTGTCATCGATCAGGAAGAAATTTTCTACCATATTCTGCAGAAACTCTCTCAAATATACGGTCAAGATCTGATCGCGATATCTGGTAGCAATTTTGCCTTGTCCATTCACACTGGTGGATTCGTTAGAGGTGTTCTTCAGGTGCTGCTAATGCTGGCCCAAAACATCACCCCGATACTTTCGTATTGAACACATTCGATGATGTTGGAAGGACTATGTTCCCTGTGCAGCTTCAAGTCTTCCAACGCTTCTCCTGCATACAGCATCATTTAACAGTTGTCTTTCAGTAATTTCTAAGCTGTTCAGTATCATTGGTATCATCTGCATTTGAGAAACACTGATAATCAACACCTACGTATAGTAGTAGACGTCATTTTTACAGCCTAGGGATTAAGTCACTTGCTATACAAGCGGAAACACTTCGTTTCTAAAATTAACTATGTCTTTCTGCATTAAAACAGATAGCAATATTTTTTTACCATGCATAGATATTATACGACATTTTAAAACAATTATCACTTGTTGGACATTTTGCTTTAATTTTGGACACTAGTGTAGTACATGAAGCATATGTCGCCCCTATTATATCTACATAATCCGCATTTATGAACAGTTGGTCTCATTTTTGTTCTGTTTCCTTTACAAATTGCATTACCTAATGCAAAGTTAAAATGTAGAGGTGGCAAGGCATCATCTTGTTCTAGTATTCTACGAATCACTACATGTATTCTAGTATGTAGTCGTTTTTCTTTCTTTGATAGAATCATATGCTTGCTTAATTACCGTCCATGAAACCCTATGAAATCAGTGCCTAAAGACCAGCGACTTACATAGTTCATTTGAGTTGAATTGATTGAGTGTCATTAAGTATAATAATAATAATAATAGATAGGAAAATCACCAAAGTTGAACCTCCAATTTTATTTCATCTTTAACTTTCGGTATCTTAAAGTGAGAATTGCTTTTTAATGGCAAAGCTCACTTCGAGTTGTTACCCAAAAACTATCGGTGGCAGAATCTATGTTAACAAGTAGTGTAAAATTTGCCAAAAATGTCAAAATACTTACGTTTGAAAAACGGTGCGAAATTGTGACCCCGTAATGTATCAAGAACAATGCATGGCGAAGAATATAGCAAACGTAACCTATGCTATGAAATAATTTACTTGGAGATAATAAGTATGATTTTGACGAATATCTAAGGACGATCCTTTGCAAAAATCACAAATGTAAGCCTCTCCCTCTGATCGGAACATTCTTCGTGCGAATAACTACTGATTTGTTAACATTTCACCCAAACTTTATGATCATTTTTTGTCACAAAACATGCAGACAGTGTCTTCCTGAGTCGGTGTATCACAGTTGCTATTGCTAAGGAAAGTGAGGTACCTGAAACCATGACCGCGCCTCCTGAATACTCAACTACCCTATCAGGACAAGTAAGTGCTATGTCTGCCTTATTTGGTTTGTACTGGTTGGCTTCATGTCCCGATGTTCGCCTTCTACTTCTTAGAGCAGGTTTGTGTTGTCTTTGCGCTTATGAATCTTGTGGAAGCTTCTTATGTGGTAATGACGTTAATGGTGCAGCAGAGGAGAATTATTTTTCTCTTTCTATTTTCAATCATCTACCTTGGTTCTTACTCTAAAACGAAATAACAGAAATGCGTACTGAATCTCACTGACACTATTGTTCGAAAAATATGCGGAAACTACAGTATTTTGAAAAAGATGAATGGTGAGATACGCTACTTGTATTACCCATATCACTCACTTAATAGGCATCACACATTGTTGAAAAGCACATCATCTCTTTGTTTTATTTTATATTTACATGCTTGTAACGAGATACGAACGTTTACCTGTCTACTAAGGACATGAGGATACACATACGTACTTTCCCCCCATACGACAAGTGACACTATGGAAAGCTCACGCACTACTCATAAACAAATATTTCCAATTAAGTCATCACTAGCGTATAAGTTCCTGACGTCCTTCCACAGTACGTAATTCGCTTTCCGCTATTCGTCACCACTTACTTTGCGAAATAAGTCAGGGGTCCTACTTAAAGGGAGTGTGCGATTTTCTTCTAATGTTAAGTAATCTCAAGTATAACATACGAGAAACTTTTTCATGTCAGGAACTGTTTGAAAATGGGTAAAACTGAGTATGATACATCCATGAGCAACGGTGATTCTTACAAATGTCATAAACTATACGTAGAAGGAATAATAACACTCATGTCAACTTAATACCAGTATGCGAATTTGTCTATTTTTAATGGGGAGGATAGAATGGATCATGATTTCCGACAGGACAAAGAAGCAGTTTTGCATTCTCACCCATTTTATATACTTTTCACCTTTAGATAGTTTATGTTGTACAAATAAGTAATCAGAATACTTCTTCTACATTTCATGTTCGTGTTTCTGCATTAAAAATTAGATCTGTCACATCACAACTTAGAAGTCATAACCACTATCATATATAGAATAAACAATATAGTTTCAATCTATTAACCCTATCTAAAAAGTATACTGAACTGATGAAGAAGCCTTCAAAAATTTAAAGAATATATGAAGTCAGTGCGGAGGAATAATTGATGTCGAATTTCGATTTAATTTTAAGGCCTTTAGGCAACATTGGTTACCCAAAACTCTTTAGTAGATGCATTTGGTTTTCATTTCTGGTACTCTTTAAGAAATAACAGAGTATTTAAAGACTTTTGAATCTACTGCGCATACTAATGTTACATCTCATATCTTTGTAAAACAAAATATGACAAAACTAACTTTACCAATTGTGTGCAATATTACAGCCCAGAGTGATATATTATAAAATCCCCTTATATTAAAAAAACAGGTTTAATATGGCCGACTTCAAGATGACACCTTTCACTAACGTCCGCTCTAACTGATAGTATCTTTCACCCTGATTCTATTAATGTGTATTTGGTTCCCATTCATTTAACGGTTTTGCAAACAAACATGTGTCTTCAGACTTAGATCACACTATAATTACTTACATTGAATCAACCTTTTGGCCGCTGTGCCCGTTTTTTATGCACGAAAGCTGTTTAGGAACCACCAATCATTATAGCACAACAAACAATTGCCATTAAATGAGTAGATTTAATAATCACTCTCGCATTAATTACAAAACGCACCCAATTAATAAATCCATACTTCAAGGAATTCAATCAACAAAGCAGCCAGCGCAAACCCAATGACTTCACCAGACTAGCACCACAATTCTATCCAAATGGCGATTCACAAATATCACTTAACGTCTCGTGACCATTACAGCACTGTAATCATCAATGTTTAACAAGGGCTCATCTGCCATCTACCAACGTCTACATTTACCCTAAATGAGAAAATTGTAACGAATCTTTCCTGTACATTGTTGTGACGTGTAATTTCACATCACTACCATCCTCCGTCACATTATCTTGATTCCCATACCTCAATAATGAGTATAACCGTAAAGCTTATAATACTCTGGTGTTATAAATAAATAAATGGTGCGAATAAACAAATGGTGAAACATGTTCGACCATAGTCCAGAACGTCCAGCTGACCTCTTCCATTTCCTCGGTATTCCCCTAACACCATACTCGTTTAGTATGTTGATATCAATTCAAACTCTATGTTCTAGGTACCACTCCAACATTTGCCTGGTGGGATTTATAAATAGCAACATTCATAATGCTATAGTAGCAGTAAAGGGTCGTAAATTAGGTTTAATCATTTTTGTATTAATGTTCCAAAAGCACGCGTTCATGGACAGGAAATAGAAAAAATATGATTGGTATGTTTGCTTCCTATAAGCGCTGGACGAAAAGCAATCATATCTCAATATTATATTTATCAGCAACATGGAAAATACAGAACAAAATTGTATGTTACAACACCTGCACATTTATTTCATAGACATAAACAGTCAAAGAATGAGTGCCTAAAAATGTAAAAGGTTTCTGTAAAGTCATGGACTTAATTACGAAGAAATCACCGGAGTAGGAAATACTGCAGATTCAGCGATATTGATTTATCATCATAGCGGCAAGAATTGCTGACTCAGACACCTGCACCTTACCACGCAGATATGTAGACCGCCTGGGATTGTTCGTAATTTACCTTAAATAGCGAGGACTAGAACACCTTCGGTCTCATACACTCGCCTGCTAGTCTTGACTATACGTGTTCAGTGATTAACTAACCGCCAGCATCATCAGTTGTTACCAGCTTTCGTCTTAGCCTACACTAATTCCAGGCTACCGACAATTCTTCAAGACAACATCTCTTTGTATATCTTAGTTATGCCCTAACCCCGAACAGAACTGTAATCTCTTATGGTGTGAGTTCGACTACTGAAAGTCGCCAGCCTTTGAGCTCCGTCTTCCATTATTTGGTTTACAACATACAGATCCATGTCAGCAGCACTCAAAGAATGTCTAGAATGATAGATACATCTTCGCGGATATTCCAGCGAAAATCATCCTCTGGAAACTGACTTCAAAATTAGTCCTTGGCTACATCTGGTCTCTAACCGAAGTGCCAGGTTAGCTGGGTCTTAATTGCATATTTATGTGTTGCCTTATTGTTAAATCTGGTACATTGCGTCTATAAGTGTTAGTAATTTTATGTACTGTGCAAGAGACTATTAAGAGTAATTAGTCTGTGTGTTGCCTATATAGAAACCGGGTATCAATAGTCTACAAAATATTTGTTTTGTTTTTCGAAACCATTACATTAAATCCCTCCATTACGTTCGAAACCGGAGCTACGTTAGATCCCTCTCGCCCTTAAAATTATAAATCATTTAGCATTAACGATCGTGATTGTATTCTCCCGTAGAGTTGCGATAGCAATAATGAACACCTCTATGTAATCCATGGAACCCAGAAAGTGCAGTAAATAATCTAACACCAATTAAAATATTAAGCGCTTATTTTGTTTATTATATATTAATTTTACAAATACCAAATTTGAATAACCCGAAAACCCTCAACTATGTTAGCATAAATACATAAATTCTTGTTAGTATTACTTTTAAATATCGTGCATATATAGTGTGACGTATATAAATTAACTGAAGGGTTAGGTACAGGAAGGGCATAAGTTTCTCTTTGTTAAAAATCAATGTTGAAAATACTGTAACCTCTAAATGTTATTGAATCGCTTTGAATAAAACAAGATTTATTCCAAATTGAATATAGTTAGTTATTTTTAGAACAAAATTTAAATATATGTTGCAACTCAAATGGAAAAGAAATAATGAAATCAAAGTAAAACAGAATACAATGCATGTGCCATTTTAACGGAGAACACTAACAAATTTAAACGATGTAGAAAAAAATGAACAAATAGTATTTTTAACTTGATTGTAAAATAAAGTATAAGTGTATTTAATCTCATGAAAGCTACAGACATTTAAGTAAAAGTACCACAAAACAGGTAATGTTTGTAGTAGGATACAATATTACTATTTTAATATTGTAGGTATGCATCTTGGTAGTCATTATCTAAGTAAACTTTAAGAATGAATAAATTTCTATTAACTTCGTAAATGAGCGGGTGAGCTTTTAAGGAAGAGACTTACAGTTTTTTTATAACGTTACTCGGAACACCCTGTTCAATTAACCCAGCTGGAATTACCACGAACATAGAAAGCGTCCGAGCTAACTTCTCGGCACCTCAAAGTAAAACTCTGCAAAGTAACCATTTTCAATGTAGAGATTTAGAGCTTGGCTTCGCATTCGGGAGTTTCTGGGTTCGTAATCAGAAAGGCAATAAATAAATAAAATTAATATTGTCACCATTTTCGACACTACTTGAAATGAAAACACTATTATCTTGTTACAAC